>JAOSBO010000006.1:6625478-6642003 GCA_027563915.1 Erythroxylum rotundifolium
ATACAGCATTTGACTCGTGGTTTTGCTCTTCTTATCTGCATGCGTACAATGACGCAGGAGCAGATGTAATAATTAAAACTAAAAGAATTGACAAATTTTCTTGTTTTGATTTTTTAAAGTAGCGTGTTTATTTGCGTGTGTAATTTAAGTTAAATCAACAGCATTTGCCTGCCTCGCACTTAAGTGATATCAATCATGCAAAGTGAAAAATTGCGTGAGACTAGAAATCTTTATCTGGATGAAATATTAAACAAATGCGAATGATGACAAAAGCAGTTAAATCGAAGATGTGACCTCCAATATAATTAATACCCTTGTCATGAATAGATTAATCCATACGCAAAATGTGTAACGACGTAAGAGAAAACTATAATAATTTCGCCACTGTTCCATTTATTCTTAGTATATAACACACTACTTCATTAATGACAACGACCAAGGCAATGATTGGTCTCATCTGTAAAGAAAAGAAAATCACATGAATAATAGTTCAAATTACTACTACTTCTCAAACGTTTTAACAAGACGGAGCCAAGTCGATCCTTCTTAAAAGGCAAAATGTGTAACATGGTGAATAAGTACTTCAACAACCACAAGGGAAGCAAGAATAGTGTAATGGTGATGGCAAAAAGTCAAAAACTTTAATGAAGTGCTGAGCCAGCCTAACCGGTGGGCCCCTATTAACCAAAAAGTAAAGTAAGCCGATGTCGGACAACTAAGCCCTCTTTGTAGGCTCTCAGTCTCTTAACACGCCGAAAGTCACCACATGTTTTCATCGCTTCTATTTTGCCCACCCATCTTTTTAACTTTTAAGCTCCCATTTACTAAAAACGACCGTGTCGTTTTCTATTTTACAGGGGCGTCTTTGTCTTTTCCTCGTCAATTCCCCGAAATTTCAACGTCACTAGTGTCGACTTGGCAGTTCAAAACTAAACAATTTTATGTTAATAACATCGTCACTGCATAATTGCCCTTGGCTTGTCAGAAATTTCAAGCTCGCACCATTGACTATCTTCTCCGTTTCACCATCTCAATGGCATAGACGTAAAATCGTCCCTTATCAGGTCTGATTACATCAAAATTGCACTCTCTCAAGCCGCCAACTTTCATGTCTCGCGGTATTCCCTTCTTCGCTTCTTCAACACTTCAGCTTCAAGAGTCGAAATCAGAGCTCTGAAAGATCGTAAAACCGGGTCGGTTCGCTAACTACCAGTCATCGAGAGGCTGCGGTTGCACTTTTCTCTTGAAGTTGAAGAGAAGAGATGCCAATCCACGAAGCAGAGTCCCACCGAGCCAGAAATCGAACCGCCAATCGACCACCGGTACCAGCTCGACGGGCACCGTTACGGCAGCTACTGCGTGTGACATCGATCGCCGGCGGAATACAATTCGGTTGGGCTCTGCAGCTCTCGCTGTTAACTCCGTACGTGCAAGAGCTCGGAATCCCTCATGCGTGGGCTAGCATCATATGGCTCTGCGGTCCATTATCGGGACTAATAGTTCAGCCACTTGTTGGCCACATGAGCGACCGTTGTAAAAGCCGATTTGGCCGCCGGAGACCGTTTATTTTGATCGGCGCTACGTTGATATCTCTTTCCGTCTTGGTCATCGGCCACTCCGCTGATATCGGGTGGCTTTTGGGCGACAGAGGAAGCTCTAAGCCTAGAGCGATCGCAGTTTTCGTTTTCGGGTTTTGGATATTGGACGTTGCCAATAACATGACTCAAGGTCCCTGTCGAGCTCTTCTCGCTGATCTTACCGGTAACTGTGGAGCTTACTTTCCTTTTCTTTTCTCGTTAACCACAATTCAAATTATTGAACTTTTATTGTGCATAGTAATTTAGTGTGAATTCGTCGGAAAAAAATCTTACTCAATCGAGACTGAGAGGATGATCTTGCTAAATTTTGTTATTTTATAGAAAATAATTCGTAATGCTGAACTGTGATTATTTTTCATTAGTACTACGTATTCTAATATTTATTACTATTTTGAAGCAGTCCTCAGGTTTCTTAGATTGATGTTGCTTCACCTTTTGGTTTATGTTAGTATCTCACATTTCCGGCATTAAATCCTTGTAGAGAATCCATTTTTTCACTCTGTGGCGAATCACGTCCGTACGATATGATTTAGCGTGTGATATTTTTAGTTGTTGTCGGGTGTTTTAGGGAGGAATTGAGATTGTTTGGTTGAGTCGGACTAGTTGGTGAGCAAATTGGCGTCCCCATCAGGAATTTTTTTGGCCTTTGGTTGAGCCAGTTCTTTGATCAGTAATATTATTAGAAAAGATTGTTTGGGAGCATTTGCATCACATATAGATGCTCTTTATAGCTTTTGAATGTGATTTACTTTAAACTCTATGATTTTACTGAATAGTTCACCGTCTACTGTGATTGTGGAAAAAAATCTGCCTAACAACTAAAATAAAGAATGAACTTCAAAAATTTTCAATCTCACATTTAAAAAAAAAATTTACAACCAGGGATAGCATGAGTATTTATTTTATCTAATTTATGTGTTGAGAACATAATATACTACAATTTTTTACTTCTTAATTAATCCAAATATTTGTAAATTCCTATTCGTTCATATTATATTACTTTAGAAGTTCTATCAAGTTAGGTATAGTTTGTTTGTCATGTCTGTTTGACGGTCCAGACTGATTTGCAAGTATACATCTTACTTTTTTTATTTTCATTTAGGATCTCTAGCTATTCAGGTCTTGTTTATGGCAATAGACACTAGTAATTCATATTATCTGTTATTATGAAACATCCTTTGCAAAGAGTTTGGACCACAGTCTATGTGTCTGCCTATTCAGAAGCTAATAGTTTTATTTTTTCCTTGACATTTTGATTTAGTGTGAAGAGATATTTTTAGATTGGTTCTTTTGGTAAATTTTGTATTTGCAATCCCTTCTTCAAGCATTCATTCTTGAGACCATGATGCATCGAAATTGGTGTCTTTCGGAAATTGGTACCTTTCTAGTCAAGCTAGCGCAGCAGTCTTTAACACTGAAATCAGAAAGGATTGACCAACTGTCCATCATGGTTTGAAGTTGCAATCCAAACTTTCATTAATTCTATTGATTTTTCTAAAAGTAGTTGACGACTGGGCACTTGGTAAGTTCTCTTCAAGAAGTTCTCCAATTCCTTCCACAGATGCCTTTTGCACGTGACATCCTGTATTTCATTTCTTTTTTGGATTTTTCTCAAGACTAATCCCATTTCAGTTGTTTAAATTCCTACTCAATGTTTAATTTCTTTTAAATAAATAGAGAGCTACAATAGGTTGATATGACTCTTTAAGTGGGGATCACCAGTGATATACAAACTCCCAGTCCCCAAAACTACATTAATTTGTAAATAAATTAAAGAATGATATCATGGAAAGAAATCAGGAAGCTTGAATTTCGTGTGCCAATAAACAACAGGTACTTATTTGGATGGGGAGAAATAATTCATATGCTTTTGGCTAAATGTTCCTTTGGCAGAGCTGAGTTCAATGACAAAAAGAATCTCTCCAGTTATTTCAAACATATTATTTCTTCCCCTATTATTGAATTTTTTGGTCAAACCGATTTACTTGGATCTTGTTATTTTTTGCAATCCTTATTCAGAATTTCAAATCCTTTGCATAAAAAGATATATCAGCATCATTCAGCTAGGGTTGACATTTGCCTTATTTGAACTCCTGTTCTGTTAGGAAAGGATCATAGAAGGACTCGGGTGGCAAACGCATATTTCTCATTATTCATGGCAGTTGGTAATGTACTTGGTTATGCCACTGGGGCATTCAGTGGTTGGTTCCGGATTTTTCCCTTTACAGTTACCTCTGCATGTAATGAGGACTGTGCCAATCTCAAGTCTGCGTTCTATCTTGATATTATTTCTATAGTGGTTACTACATATTTAAGCATCACAGCTGCTCAAGAGATGCCTTTGGGATCCATGCAAACGGTGGAAGAAGCTTCGGGAGAATCAAGCCATGCACAAGAGGCCTTCTTATGGGAACTATTTGGAACATTTAGATACTTCTCATGGTCTATTTGGATAATATTAGTTGTTACTGCTCTCAATTGGATTTGTTGGTTCCCATTTCTTCTCTTTGATACGGATTGGATGGGCCGAGAAGTCTATGGTGGCAAGCCGAATGAAGGAAGTAATTACAACGCTGGAGTCAGAATTGGTGCATTTGGCTTAATGATGAATTCAGTCATCCTTGGTATAACATCTGTGCTCATGGAGAAGTTATGTAGGAAATGGGGAGCTGGTTTTATATGGGGAATTTCGAACATACTTATGGCTCTTTGCTTCCTTGCAATGCTTATAGTCTCATACTCAGCAAAACATATGGGCTATATAGGGCACCACCTGCCTCCAAATGGAATTGTGGCTGCTGCACTAATTATTTTTGCAATTCTTGGCTTTCCACTAGCGGTAATTATCTAAGTCCTACTAAAAGGCGCCTTATACTTTCTGTTAATATGTTCCAGTTATTATACTCAATACCTTAAGCAATACGGATTTCAAGCTATTGGCTTCTCAGTAGCCTTTGTATGTCCATGATCACCTTTTTAATTGAGCTCAGCTTCTTGATTTCTTAGCATAAGTAGTATATGAACTACCTTATGTTCTAGTGTCTGATGGCTTGTTCCTACAAGTGAAGTACATCTTCTGTGGAACAATCGAGAAATAAACTGATATCATTGGGATATTTTCATTGCAGATCACTTACAGTGTTCCATATGCCTTAATTTCCTCACGCATTGAATCTTTGGGACTTGGTCAAGGTGGCAAAAATCTTTGTTTCTTCCAGGAAATTTTTTTAGTTGACAGCAAAGGCTCTGTAACTGCTTGTATTCGTGATTGGTTTTTGCAGGGCTATCAATGGGTGTTCTCAATTTGGCAATTGTGATCCCGCAGGTCTCTCTTGACATAAACTTGATACTGTGTGTTGGGGTGGGGGTAGGAGCAACAATGGCTGCTTGGCTTTTTCTTCAAAAATGACAAGAAAATTTAATTATTGAAAGAAGATCTGATGATAAGAAAGTAGAGTGTTATACTATTTAGCTGGTACAAAGAAGGGCCAAAAGAATTGTCTATTATTGAATATCTGATCATTGGATGCCCAATTTTTTAGTGGAAGACTTTTTGAAGTCCATGGGACGCTATATAAACACCGTTTCCTCATCTGCAATTATATGGTTCATGTTAGAGAGTCCAGGATCATATTGTTTATAGAAGTGCAAAGCAGCTCATAAGATCTGTAGAATTCTAGATTTACATGATCCACTTGGTATTGAGTACAATGTCATCAAAGGTTTCTTGGGTAGTTCATGAGAGTAATTGCAAAATGCATTCAGTTTTCTGTCACTTAAAAAGTACAAAAGTCAGATCCATATTACCAGCATCGTATGTGAATTTTCTGTTTAACTTTGTTTTTGTTTCGTTCAAACTTTCTCCTTCCAACAACTTTATGATTGGATCTATTGTTAACATAGGTTATTGTGTCGGTGGGAAGTGGGCCATGGGATCAGCTATTTGGCGGTGGAAACTCACCAGCTTTTGCTGTTGGTGCCGTTGCATCATTGGCTGCTGGAATTATGGCCATCTTGGGTATTTCTCGATCTAGTACTCAGAAGCCCAGGACTATCAAGTGAGGTATTTTCTTGTACCCATTCTTTTCAGATTACAGTAAGATTGGAAACCATGAACGGTTGCAGGAATTTGTGCGAGTAGCTATATTCATCTCCAAACAATATAGACTTTTAAATTATTGTGTCCGTTAGCCAAAATAATTCTTCTTTTTATTTCCATAATTTGCTTCTTTTTTATACAGAATACCAGAACTTTGTTGTAATTTTATTTCATTGAAGTTGCCAGTGGACTGAGAGTAGAATCTGAGCACAAGGTGATCGAGTTTACAAAATTGGAGGAGTTTTGGGGGGGAAAAAAAAAGAGGATTTCGTGGAAATTTGTCAAGCTTTGGAGCTTGTGGAGATTTAACGAGGCCAATTGCAGATCAGGCCTTCTTTAAGTTGACGAGGAAGGTCCTTATTTGAGGCTTAAGAATTCATTTTGTATTTCACTCTACATGTCTTAGAAACGGTATAAGCAAATTAAATGTAAAGCAAAGGCTGAATAAGGGAAATGTTGCAAATATCTTACCTGTCAGTGGATATGGAAGAGGCTGTCAAAGTTCAGGAAGAATTTATTCAATTATGTGCAAAAGTTAACCCGCTTCATTGGAAAGTAGAACAAAGCCGAGGATTGCTTCACAAGAGTATTATATTAACAACCAAAATAAGTTTCTGGCGATTGATATTTATTCCGTATGGAAAATAAAATATCTTTCCGAGCCCTTTTATTGGTCTTCTGGTGGTCCAACTGTCTGAAGCTTGGTGAATTGGTATCTCTTGCATTGTGTGCCTGAATATTGCTGTATGAATGTAGTGAATAGTGCTTCGTGGCCAACAGTTTGTACGTGGGTTGTGCTGATTGAAACCTTGATGGAGACATGTCTTTCGATGCTGTGTTTTCTGGAATAGCTTGATTGATTTCTCTCGAAAACATCCTTTATATTCATGACCTTGATAACCTCTGAATCTAAGAATAAATTCTTGTGTTTATTGCACTTATCGATATCTATGAAAGCTTGATTTGCTTTCACTGCCCCATGCACTGTTTTCTGTTAAGGTATGAGAATCATACAAAAGACTTGGCTGAGCACCTCACAATTTGGGTTCCTTATTTGCCAAATCATAAATGAAGACATGACCGGGATGTCAAGAGATATCCTATTGCAAAACTAGCATATATCATTGGATACTAGTTTTGGTGCCCCATGTTTGAGACCATAAACTGCTTGGGTGTGTGCACGTATGTTAGAGAGCCAGGTGGTGGGAACCTTGGGAAGAAAACTGTTATAAATAATGGAAAGTTTGCAGCTTACCTTGCAAAAATATCAGGGCATTGAATCTAAGCTAGACAACAAGAAAATTTTAGATCTCTCCGTATACCCTTCCAGGACAGGACTCATTCTGAAAACGAGCATCAGACTTTTTCAGGAAAGAAAGAAGGGAGAGTGAGGAGGATGGAATCCGAGAACTTATTCGAGTTTGTAGACAAATATAATCTTTTTTATTTTCATAAATGTCAAATCCCAAAGGTATCTTGTCCGTGTTTCGCATCCTTTTCCTCTTGAAACTTGCATCTCAGCATTTGGGTTCTTTTTCTTTTTAATTTCTTATTATCATTATTCTGTCAATAAAAAAAGTTCTGCTTGAACTCCATTATGACAACAACTTGGTGTACATAACATGATTTTCTGATTGACTGCGACAGCGAGAATAGCATCGCCATATGATCCTAAAATTACTCAATTTCTTTCTGTTTAGAACAATCTCTTGGGATCTTTCATTAGGTGAAGCCCACTTTCCAATTAAGATGCTAAATTCGAAATTGGGTTTTGATGGTTAATTTCATAGCCTGCAAGTGCTCTTTCTTGTCTTCTGGAGTTTCAGTTGGTTTTGTGTCATGACACGTTGCTCTCATCCACAGCAGCTTATTATGCCGGAGACACATGGAATCTGACATTGAGGGGGATTGGCTATGGATTTCAGAGAAGTCGTATATCTTTTGATTATATAGAAATAAAATTGAATAATATAGCTACTGCGGTCACTGTAGCAAAGGTTAAAAGATTTTTCAAAAGTTGGAATGCCAGTGCACATACATCATTTATTGAGCAGGGTAGTGCTGTTTCTGCTACTGTTGTCTGAGGCTGAGCTGCCGAAAGGCCTCTGCTCTGCTCTCACCCCCCGCAGAGAGACAGTCGCTCTTCTCTGTTGTGAGAAAGGGGATACAAAAGGATTAAATGGTTGCAATTGTAGCTTGTATTATTTGCTCCCTAATTTTGTTCCCTTCCGTCTGCCGCTTCTCCATACCCTCCATTAGCAACTCTGTGGTCCCATTCATGACCACTACGTGCACGTACTCTCCACAAATCCCATGAATTTATTATTTATTGTAAACACTACCATTTCATCCCAATCTGTTGAGCATAATTTTAATTATTACATTGAAGACTAGACTATGAATAAGTCATTCATTCACGCATACCCAGACAGAAAAGCAAAAAGAGATGAAAAAACAGATGGGGCCTGAAGCAGGTTTTTACCGAAAGTTTTGTCACCTCTCAAACTGGGCAAATAGTCGAGAGATGTTCCAACGTTGGAGTAGGTTTCAGACAACGAAAGATCATATATATGATCTAGAATGGGGGTTTAATCACGTGGGATGTGTAAAGAAGTGGCATATAGCATATGGATAGCTGCCTTAGAACCTGAGACATTTCCCCTGCCCACAAAGCCTGCTTAACGAGTGACTAACTCACAAAATATAACCCCCTTAACTCAACTCAACTTGTGCCATTGCCCTTTCACTAGCCACAATTCCACTTGGCAACTCTGAGATAAACTTGTTTTATCGGTTTTGATTTTTGAAACATTATCCACTTATAAAGCTCAACCCAAACCCAGAAGATTTCCATTGATTCAATAATTTATTGATTTCACTCCATTAACACAAAAATAACTAATTTAAGCTAGCCTTCCCTACCACCATTATCGTTCCAAAACACAACTTACATGGACAAACTTACTGTGGCGGTTAGTCATAAAACACACGCACCAATCCCTGGATGCTTTCACCATCTTTTTGTACTACGAAAACACTTTATTTAAAGCCGCTTGTCATCTGGATTACACATCTTCTCTTTGAACTAATCTGCACTAAGACAAGAATAATACTAATTTATATACCTGTATGCACGGATGGACAATCCTTACATTTGTTATGGGAGACATGGAATGAGGAAGAGGATTGCCCCCACAAAACAAAAGGGCATAAGAATTTTCTTCACAGCATTTACAAACTTAATTATGTATTATGTAGAGCATAAGTAGGACCCAATTGCTTTATGTATATATAGGCTACATACCCTCTCACCCCTCCCACCAGCTATCCCAACTCTTTCCCACCCAACCCAACACACCACACACCCAGAGTAGTATCAAATATCCCTGTTAACTTCTTCTACCTTTCTCTTTGTCTGAAAACAACGTTATCATAGGAAGCACAATAATGGTTATATGAAACCCAAAACCTTCTTCTCCTTCCTCATTTCTGTGTCCTGCCACAACCCATTTCGCTATACCCATCAAAGCCATGGATCATTATACTGATGATCAGGAGGAGCTACGTAGATGCCCAACCCCTTCAGAGGTAAAAACAAAAACCAAACAACGATCAGGACCCATTAATTGTTTGTATTGCATGAACATGTAACCAAAGGACATATATTTCTGATTGATGAGATATGTTATGTCTTCTAAATAGGATGACTAAAGTATGTCTCAACCGTGTCCAACACTGATCATTTCTTTTATAATCTTTTTTGCCTTTCCATCAGGCCTTGGAGGAAATCAAAGCCATAGGTAAGATCTCTGGCCCAACAGCAATGACCGGTCTTATTCTGTATTCAAGAGCCATGATCTCCATGCTTTTCCTTGGCTATCTTGGAGAGCTCGAGTTAGCTGGGGGCTCTCTATCCATCGGCTTCGCTAACATCACCGGTTACTCTGTGATTTCTGGACTAGCCATGGGAATGGAGCCCATTTGCGGACAGGCTTATGGGGCCAAACAATGGAAGCTTCTTGGCCTCACCCTTCAGAGAACCGTTCTACTCCTTCTCTCTGCCTCCGTTCCGGTCTCTTTCATGTGGCTAAACATGAAGAGAATTCTATTATGGTGTGGCCAAGATCAAGAAATATCATCTGTTGCTCACACTTTCATTCTTTTCTCCATTCCTGACCTCTTCTTCCTTTCACTTCTGCACCCTATTCGTGTATATCTTCGCACTCAAAGCATCACATTACCATTAACCTACTGTTCAGCCATCTCTGTTCTCCTCCATGTACCTTTGAATTTCATTCTCGTTATCCACTTCAAACTGGGTATTGCAGGGGTAGCCATAGCCATGGTTTGGACCAACTTCAATCTCTTTCTCCTGCTCATTTCGTTCATATACTTTTCTGGTGTATGTAAAGATTCTTGGGTCACTCCCAGCATGGATTGTCTTAGAGGATGGTCATCTTTGCTAGGTCTTGCAATTCCCACATGTGTTTCTGTATGTCTTGAGTGGTGGTGGTACGAACTCATGATAATGTTATGTGGTCTACTTCTTAACCCCAGAGCCACTATAGCATCAATGGGAATACTTATTCAGACAACATCTTTGGTTTATGTCTTCCCGTCAGCCCTCAGTCTCGGAGTCTCAACAAGAGTTGGTAACGAGCTGGGGGCTAATCGGCCTGCAAGGGCTCGCATTTCCATGTTTGTGTCGCTGGCATGTGCAGTGGTGCTCGGTCTCTTGGCTTTGTTGTTCACAACAATGATGAGGCATCAATGGGGCAGATTTTTCACAAATGATGCTGAGATTTTAGAGCTTACTTCTATAGCATTGCCGATTGCGGGGCTGTGTGAGCTTGGAAATTGCCCTCAAACAACTGGGTGTGGTGTTTTACGTGGCAGTGCTAGGCCAACCATTGGAGCTAACATCAATCTGGGGTCTTTCTACTTGGTTGGTATGCCAGTGGCAATATTAATGGGGTTTGTGTTCAAACTGGGATTTGCTGGGCTCTGGTTTGGTTTGCTTGCAGCTCAAGCTTCATGTGCCATGCTCATGCTCTATGTTCTATGCAGAACAGACTGGTTAGCTCAAGCAGAGAGAGCAAAAGAGCTTACACAAACTTCCGTAATAACTAGTACTTCTCCGCCATTATTACCGTCATCATCAGCCAAAAAGGCCAAACTTGAAGAGATACTGTGCATTAGCGATGCGCATGTGAAGTCAAATTCGCACGAAACAGACCCACTGATATCTACTGCGCAAACCGTGCACTGATTATAGATCACGTCCGCATTTTGGACCCCACTATTGAGGAGCTGATGTGAATTTCATTTAAAAGTTTGCATTGCCCACTTTGTAATCTTTTTCTCCATGTTGTGCTAATAACAATGTAGAAACATATTATATGATTCCTAACTAAGAATTAATTCTTCTCCGTGTTTATTAATACTTATGGGAAAGTATAGAAGGAAAAGAATAGAGAAAGAGAAGAGAAAAGGGTTAAGCTGTCGGTTGTTTCTAAAGCGAGAGGAAAAGAAAAGGATCTTGGGTTCCCTATCCCTAACTTTCCTGTCGTCTTTGTTCACTTCCAAGTAAGGCAGCAATCTCAAATACTTAAAATGGAAAATTGGCATAAAACCCTACAAGCATTTCATACCAATATTCCTTATTTTTGTAAATTCTCCAGCTCCTCGGTGCTCCAAATTTTGTTCTTCTTCCTTGTTTACTACACACGTTAGACCAATCTTTTTTCTTTTCTTGTATATATAACCGTGGTATAAAGTACCAAGTCCTGTTCCTGTGTTGTAATTATATATAAATAATTAGAATTCTTAATAGGAAAGTACCCTTAATGATCTTATTATTGCAATTAATGATGCATTAGTCTAATTAGGAATATTTGATGAAACTTCAAGCAACCTTGTCTCTCTTTCATGGGCACCATATATATTCCTTTCCTTTCTAGTTTAATTGCTCCTCCAGCTTTCCTTCAAATGTCTTTCATTTTACCTTATATAAAATATTCTCCAAATCTCTTAAACATTTCTTAATATCTTTCTGTCCATGTCATGACCTTTAACTCACAGTTCTAAAATATAAATTTGCTGTAAAAATAAAGGAGGTTCTCATGTCCACCTCATACATATCCTTATTCTGCAATGAGTTGATCCATATCTTTCCCCTTTTGAAATTGAGGGAATTGGATAGCCCCTTAAAGGAACTTGCTCTATCATGCAGTACTATTTTCATGTATTTGAAGCTCTCTACGTGCACGTGCAATACAACAGAGTCCATTACATGATTATAAAATTTTTGTTTAATATTACAAACGCCACAGCCATCATGAGAAGTGCAGTTCATACATTCTGATTCTGCAAGTTTTGGATTGCATTTGTCTGGTGCAGATTAAACTGCAGATCACTATAAGACAATTAATTGAAATTTTCGAAAACTAAACTTAGAGTAAGACAGACACACACGAATTGGCACAAATAAAGAGAAAGGTATCTGCAGTTATGGACAAAAGAAGCAGCATATTGAGAATGATGATAACGGAGGACCGTGTACTCAAGTATGCGTATAAGTAGTGAAGAAAAATAGGGAGAGAGAGAGAGATTGGATTGATCAGGGCGGTGGGGTTCCTCCAACAAAATTCAGCTATAATTACATCTGTCTGCTTCTCAGATGACAAAATACGACCACTGCCTCTGCTGTTTACCCAGTTCCCCACCTCCACTGCACCAACTCTCTCTGTATATATGTATACACATCTTCTCTCTCTTCTTCCACATTAACTGCCCTTATTATTTACCTTCCCTACAAACACATGACACAATTCTGGTGGTATAGAGAAAATCCCACTTGAGAGATCCATTTATTTAAAATTATTTATGTTTTAGAATATACACAAGTTGTACATACTTTTGAAGTTTCTGATAGGCGATATTTAAGCATCAACAAAAGTTATAACATATAGCTAATCACCCATCCGAGGGCTAAAGCATGGAGTTATACTTTGACTCATACCTGCCAGCTAGTTCCGAGTTGCTTTCACTTGCCATGCGTACATTATCGCAAATTTCAGAAAGGTTTTTAAGATTTAAATATTACTTAGGAAAGACGATAAATTTTAAAAAAACATTATGCACTAAAGAAGTAATCGCAGCCATGCTTAGTCTGCAATTTGAAACTTGAGTCACTATTTTAGGTCAGTGTTCCTGCACATTTGTCTTCACGTACCTAATTAATTAGTTTGGTAAAATGGGGAGTGTCAAATTCATCAGAACTTGCACGAAATGGATTGTTTTTGAGCTAAAGAATCGATTTTTAACTGATAAATTGGTTGAAATATTTACAGCTTGGCTGGTTGGTTCTTTAGTTAAACGAGGTCAGAGGTGTTAATGGTATGGCGCCTTGGATCACTGGTTCAAGATGCCATTTAGTGCTTGTATTAATGAAGGACAGCGTAATATCAGAACCTACAGAATTACAGACTACAGTATTGTATTGTACATTACTGTTCACGAAGGTCTCGCGATGCTGGTTTGTGCAAGTTGGTTTTACTATGATTGCATATTGCATTCAAACGAGAAACAATTATTGTATATCTGTCATATTTATGACAACCCTTTTAGTTCTTTTCCAAAATTTCATGCTCGACTACACCCCTAGAGAGGCCTATATGTTTTTCAGTGGAAAACTAACCACATGCTGAGCTCCCGCGAATGCAGCTAACATAGTTTTAAGTGTTGTGTACAACTATTCACCAGGAATTTATAAGGTTAGCTATGCTAGCTACTGACATGATTAGCACGTAGCGTCATAGGATACGGAGTGCTGGTTAAGGTTAGAACTTAGAAGTATGAATTTTGATTAAAATATAGTTTATCTGCAATAATATATATGGAGCACCAAAAACAACATCACATGTTAATCATTGTATATTACTTAATTTCTATTTTTTAAGGAAATTAAAAAATTTACTTAAAAACTTCATTGACAGGTCATTGTCACAACTCACAAGGAGAATAAATTAATGCGATAAATTATTAGGTAATGAATTTCGCATAATGTCTACGAATCCCATCAAAGAACTAGCACAATCGCCCACTTGAACAGCAACATAAATCAATCACATTAAACTAACCTGAGAATAGAATACAATAGGGGGTTGCATCAATCGTGTTCATCTAATGCCTTTGCCCTCCATGGGGTACAGACCATTTTGTGGTGAGAGTATTCGTTTTAGAATAGAATATAACTTTCTAGTTCTGAATGGAATCTCTCTAAACTCGTGCTATTATCCATCAAAACCGATCATTGTTGTAAGCTTTGAATCGAATAGTCTCAGCCCGAGTGTCTCTGAAAAGCAAGTTCCCTAGTTCTCATTCCATTAATGGCTGATGTGAATTTAACACATGTCTCGCATCTCATCCCACTTTTTTTTTTAATTTCTTTTTTTGCAGTCTACCAATGGCATCAGTTTATGCTTGCCACAACTGCCGATTTGATAGATTAAATTAAGCAAAAACAGCAAAGCTTAGGTCCACCATAATCAAGCCGCCCCATTCTCATTGGTTCAAGTAGTGGGAGAGTTAATGCACCAAAACAAGTCGACAAAAAGAGACCTTAAAAAAGTAGATCGAGCTATAGTTATTTAATGTATAGTTGCTTTAGCGAGTTTAATGAGTACAGAAACCCCACTTGATAAAAAGCTAGTGCTAATTAATCACATACCTAAACCTGGCATTGGCGTATGTATATGTTAATGTCCTGATTCCATGTAAACGTCTTTTCAGAAACCACCCAACCCCTCCTTAACTGGGGCTTAGCCACTACGTGTTTACCGTAACAGGTGTTGAAACGGAAACCTTTCTCACTTGGGTTTGCGGCCGAAAGTTCCACCTTTTCTGGGAGCCGCTAATTACATCACGTAATGTATATTTGTATATGTGATGAGACGATAAAGAAGGGAGATAATCAATTCTAAGGCATTTTTTTTAGATTTTTCAATTTATTATTTAATTTTTAAAATTTTTAAAACCTTAATAATTCAGGTCAAAATGTTAAGATTTAATAATGCGCTTAATAGATTGACTTGATATTTAGTCGACATATTATATATATATATATCATTAAAAAGAACATTTTAAAGTGAATTGTTAAGATTTTAAAAAATTAATCATTTAATTAAAAATTGAAAATTTTGAATAATTAATTAAATTTTTTTAAAAATTAGATGTTTTTAAATATGTTATCTCAAGTAGAATGCATGGTAAGTAACTAACTGATCCTTCTATAATGTTGTCAATGATTTAATTAGGTTATGGACCGCACAATACCTGTGCATTTTTTGATAGTGTTTCTGAGAGGCATGGTGGAATTCCACGAGTTAAATTATTTGTCTATCTACAGACATTTTTAAATACATTATCTCAAACAAAATGCCTATTAAGTAACTGACTGATCCTCTTCCAATCTGCAATAATGCTGTCTATGATTTAGGTCGTAGACTGCGCACACTTTTGCCTTTGTTTCTGAAAGGCTCCGTGGAGTTCCACGGCCTAAAATTATTTGTCTGCCTACAGCTGTATGCATATAGTGTCTATACTACCAATAATATCTTTCTTTCCTGGTTGCCTCCCTTCCAAAGATTCATGCAAGCAGAAAGATGGTCAAATTCTGCGTTACATACATCAATGATGATCACTTCCTAGTGGGGCAGCGAGTGAAAATTTTTGCGATATGGAAGATGGCTTATATAATGTATGGCCGAACAAGGGCTGGCGTGTTGACCCTATTGAAACAGAGAGAAGAAGGGGCAATGCATACGATTAAGCAAACGTATCTTGAAGTTGGATATAGGTGTGAAGATATATGTTCAATGATGCCAATCGGGTGTCGTTAGCCAGTAGCATAATCCACAGAAAAGAAAGAAAAGAAAAGACATAGCAGGTAGTCAGTGCCGTAATGTGGCTTTCTGATGAGAAAAGTGTCCCCTACACTACACTATACTACATAGATGGGTTTGCATGGTTGCCAAACGTTGGACCATTTTGTATGCGTGTTCTTCCACCGCCACATGCACTATATGGAACCCACTTCTACTACTTTAATTTTGGATTCACCTAGTGGGGGTTTTGGGGGGTATCACATTATAGGGAACATAACTTGTTATTTGCAGGTTTGATAATTCTAAAGAGTAATGAGTTCCTTGTCCTTTTAGGAATCCTCCCTTTCCCTTCTTTAAGATGATACTATTCCATCATGCACTTTGTGCTACATGTCCTGAATTCTGCTTCTTTGAAGTCTATTTATCGGTTCCAACCCTAAAGTCAACGGTTTTCTTTATTTCTTTCTTCTTATACAAGAACTAAAGCCAACATTGATGATGGCTGTACAAGGTCATGATCAACAAACCTTGATGGTAGAAGAAGAGACACGCCTTTCCTCCACCACTTAAATGCTTTAACAGATATATGTATATATATAAAGCTATACAGTGACCGAAACTTTTGTTAATTGGAAAAGGAACAGAAGTGGCTAGCCTAAGTATTCAAACCACGCGGATGATAAGGCTGAAAACTTTAAGTCAGAGGACTAATTAAGTATCAGATATTATAATGAATTGATTGCCATAAGTACCACTTTTGGTTCCATGAAGTGTAAGGGAAGCAAAATTTAAGATGTCAACTCCTCCAACTTATTAATGGAACTCGTCTTTTAATCAAATACTTTACGAGCTTTGACCCGTTTCGAATATGTTGTTGTTCTTTGATTATATTATACCTTTGTTTGACCTTCCACTAATTTCTTAAATTGAACAACCAAGGA
>JAOSBO010000006.1:6647174-6671323 GCA_027563915.1 Erythroxylum rotundifolium
GGAATTTTCCCGCCCACTCCCCAAATTCCGACGGAATTACTATTCCGTCGGTACCCTCACCGACAGGTGCCGACGGAATAGGAATTTCGTCGGTACAGTCACCGACAGGTACCGACGGAATTACTATTCCGTTGGCACCTTGAAGCCACTCTAGCGACGGACACGTCTGTCCGTCGCTAGAGGATACTCCATTTCACCGACGGACAAGTCTGTCCGTCAGTGATTTGTTTAACCGTCTCCGACGGAATAGTGAAAATCTGTCGGAAATCAATCATTTTTTTAAATTTTTCAACGTTCTAAATAATTCCGTCGGTGATATTTCAATCAACTCCCCAACGGATTGGTCTGTTCCGTCGGTGAAAATTGTTGTTGTTCAATTTTTCGACGGAAAATTAGATTCCGTCGGTAGAAATACCGACCGTATCGGTACCGTCGGTGTGTTGCCGTAGGTGATAAAAGGCGGAAGAGTTTCGCGCATTTTTTTCTGACAGATTCATGTGGGCGTCGCTATATTCCGTCGGTAAAATTTGTAACAAAATTCTGTTCCGACAGACGTATTTTTTCGTCGGAAATGTTGCCATTATAGCGACGGAATTAGTATTTCCGTCACTATTTTCCGACGGAACTACTTCCGTCGGAAAATTTCCGCCGCTATTTGTTCATTTTCTTGTAGTGGATTTTACTGAAGCATGGTATTATTCATATTAGGTAATGCTATTCTCATTTTGGGGTTAATGTGTAACTTATCTATTATGGGATACATAAGCCAAGGATTGGATGTATAAGTCTAGTATAATTTTTTAAACATGTTAATCTTTGTACTTAATGGTGGTATTCCCATTTTAAGTTGAATGGTATGACTTATTTGTTATGAATGGTGATATGTTTTGTAAATAAGAATAGTATTAGAGGCATAAAGTTTTAATATAGTTTTTATTGAGGTATGGTATTCTTCATTCTTGTTGATAATATTCTCATTTTAAGGTAAGCATATGACTTATTTGTTATAGGTAATGTTATTTTTATACTAAAACGTGATATTAGATGTATAAAGGTGTGATCTTTATTTATTAAATATTTCATATTTAATCCTAAAATACCTCAATCTTTAGTATTAAGTCCAACCTGATTAAGTTTCCCTTTTTTCTCTCAGTAAGAGTTCTTTGTGTGTAACTCATTAGGTTACTAAATATATTGGTATAGACATAAATTAAAACCCTAAATTATATTTACATTTAAATAAACCAAAATCCTTTAATTTATCTTTAATTTTCTAAGTAAATAATTTATATCCATATATTAAGATTGACGTCTAGCAATACGTCATAAACCCCTAAATAATTAGGAATGACAAGGTGTTTTTGATTAAACCCTTCTATTCATAATTTTTTTATATAATTCAATTGTTTTATCATTTAATGTTTTGACTAGACATAGAGTATGGAATTAATGGCTACTCCATTTAAGTTTAATTATATTAGTTCTCTACCATTAGTAACTAATTTATTAATGATATTTAAAAGTTATTTTCAAAGAGTTATTCTACCCTAGCTAAGGATTTCCCTAATCAATACTAATAAAAAATAATGGAACATTCTCCCTAATCACTTCCAAAACAATAATGACATTTTTTGCTTTACTAGATCTAATATGTTTACAGTTTCATTTTTACTAATCTTAAATAAAGTATCATTGTTTTTGTTGGATGTATATGTTTAAGTTGAGAATGAGGGACGATAAAGATGAAGTAGTAGCTTACATTACCTTCAACTTCAAGATTGGGTTTGGAAGCTTAGTCTTTGATGAATGAGCTTCTACTAACATTTGAAAGCTTCATTCACAAGCTATAAAAAAATTGAGAATATTATACTTTAATAAAAACTATACTAGACCTTTATATATCTAACACAATGCTTATTTTCGAAAAATATCACCACCCAAGAAAGATAAGTCACAAGTTAATATTAAAATGAGAAGATCATCACGGAGTATGAAGAATACCATAGCTTAGTAAAAACTATAGTGGACCCTCGTACATCTAATACTACATTTATGTATAAAAAATACTACCACTTATAACAGATAAATCACGTGTTCACTTTAAAATGAGAATACTACTGCCAAGTATAAAGAATATCATGCCACACCAAAAACTATACTAGAACTTTATACATCCAATATCACACTTGTATACAAAAAAATACCACCACTTAAAATAGATAAGTCATATGTTCACCATAAAATGATAGTATTGTCACCAAGTACAAAGATTACCCTACATTGCGAATAGGATCAAATCCTGCCTTAATTTTTCGACATATGTAAAGGTTGATTGTTGCTCCCGACAATACTAGTAAAGGATCGACTTTAATATAGTTCTCACTATTGACTCTCGTCCTTATAATACTTATTAGCTCACTAAAGCACCTTGTCCCTTTTTAGGAAAGATTAATCGCAAAATCTTTAGTGAACATGATTGTAAGGGAACACTTCTTAAGTTAGAGAAAAAAGCTTAAGAAATCTAAGAAAAAAAGAAAAGAGCAAGATCCTCTTTTTAAACATGTTTCTAGTTTCCAAATTAATAGTTTCACCTCTATGAAAAGTGTGTCCTCACCTCTACCCAAAAATATGTTTCCCAACCTAAGGCTAAGGAAATTAGGGCCTACCTTATGATCATCATAGTCATGGTGAATCTGGGTTAACGCTTAGGATGAATATAGAAGAAGAGAAAGTAGAGTTTGTCATCCCTTTTTAAAGTTTTTCTTTTAATTTGGAAATTAGTCTCTTAAAAGTTAGATATATGTTATAAGATGGATATATATTGTAGGTTCTTCAAAGTTGGATATATCACTGGTATACTTCTAGCTCAAGTTCTATTTTTAGTTTTATGCTCGGTGTTTGTTTTGAGTTTGGGTGTTATGGCCCTTTTTTTTTGCCTTTTTTATCCAACTTAAACAAAGTTTATTTTTTATTTGATTTCAATCGTGCTTATGTTTCAAGATTTTCTTACCAGTAATATATATCATTTTTGTCCTTTTTATTTCTTATCTAGATTTGCTTTCTCAAATTTTAACTTGCTTAGCTCATACGTTTAGTTTTTACTTGATGTTTTCTCTTAATATTTTCTAAGGGGAATGAAGGTGGTCTAACTATTCTACAAATGTACAAAGTCAATTGTAACAAGTTACTAAACTGGAATATCCCAGATGATTAATCCCATAGGGAACTATACCATTATATCTATTAATACTACTTGAACAATGAAACTAAAAAACTATATCAATAAAAAAAATTAATTCACTAAATAGTAAAAATAAGGAAAATAAACTATTAAAGAAAAATTAATTACGCAAACATTAGGGATTCAGAGTTTACATATATGGAATTCTAATTATCAAATAATATTTCTTATCTGGGTTGAAATAATAATTAGCCTAAAGTATCTATGCTTTCTCTTAAAGCATACAAGTATATTTAATTAGGCAACTATCACCTCGCCATGCATAATTGAAACTGATCAAATTTGTTAAATATAGTTAATCTCATTGGTTATCGTAATAATCTAGTATACTTTCACTTTTGATCATTATCACAAGTACATCATACCTTTAGAAGTCTTCTATTACTAAACTACCCATTTAACTTTGGTATGAGGGTTTTTGTATGTATCCCTTGTCCATAAAAAGTTCCTCATCATTTTCTCCAATTCTTTGGTGATGTTCTTATAAAGAGCCATATATAAGGTCTAATAAGCTTTTGAGATTATTTTAGCTAATATTGACTTTGAAATGAACAAGTTAAGCAACTACAAAACATGGTACAATTAGTAGTAAAGCCTAATATTTCCTAAAAATGCTTACCTTTTCTTTTAGCTCCTTTTAATCCCCTAATTATCTCACCACTATCCTTAACAAGATATGTAACTTTTTTGGAACTCCTTTTAGTTAAAGTGGCCTTGAAAAAGAAAGGGGAGTTTTTGTCATCATTTTGCAACAATTGTACTCTTGATTTATGTTTTAGAAGGAGTTATAGGCATCAAGTGCTCTGATAAAGTATCTTAGAGCAAATCTTTCAACTTTAATCTTGGTACTATTTTCTAGATCCAAGTACAAATCTACTTGAGGTTGAGTTAGGCTACTTCTAGTCTCTTTGATATCAAGTCATTTGCTATTTAGATATCTCAGATGGAGTACTTTAAGCTCCTTTTTTTTAACTTTTGTATCTTTTGAGACATTTTTATTAGATATGAGTGTTGATCTCTGCTCTATAGATCTCACAAGTAAATACATATATCAAAACTATAATATAGTGTCAGTGAATATCAAGTGTTGATCATATAAGGAATACGCGTACTAGTAATAACATATTTTCTATTATCTAATCAAAAAAAATATGATGAAGATTTAATTAAGACTAAACTAAACTAAAATTCAACACAATAATAAATTAGAACAAAGATATCACTAAGATTAATCAACATCTAATGAATAGTACCTAGGTAATGAATCCTCCTAAGATTTCTTAAGTAGTTACATGTTATCATAAAATTCAATTATTAGTCTTTTGATCGTAAAAATTCATATCTTATGTTTATATCTTTCTCAAGATTATTAACAAATAATGCTTAATTGATTAACTAAAACTTCTTTCTAGTTAAAACCTCTAAGATTGCATTACTCGAATTGTGAATTTCATTATTAGGTTTAACGCTTATTTAGAAGATTTATGTCAACCTATCTCTAGGTTTCTATGCAACTTCATCTAATTATGGTATATCTATTCATACAAATAGATTTCTCAATCTAAATCATCTGTTTCATAAATTGAACTAATATCCTAGATATATTAATTCAAAAACATGCATAATTAAATCACAATGAATAGATCATTCAGATTGCATTAAATAAATGATCAAATCATAATATGCATCCTAACTTAGATTCATCATACCCAGACATTAAACAAATTCAATTCATAAACATAGAAAACAAAACAAACATCAAAATTTTAGAAGAATAATTAAAAAGAAAATGTCAAATCTCTAAAGCAATCTTCATGTTCCCTTCCATCCTAGGTTCAAATTTGTGTCTTAAACTAAGTTCAAATTTTTGTCTTAAACTTAATCTTTTCCTTGAGCTTTGATTTTAATTGCTTTTCTTTCATTAGCCTTTATAATTTCCTTTTATAATGCAAAATTACGATTTTTAAAATATATACGATAAGTCACATGGTCTTATGAGTGACCATATTCCTCAAAAACAATTCATAATTAAGAATTTACACATTCCCAGCAGCTTACAAGGGCATGGATATGGTCATATATGTGACTTAATAGGTGTGCATCTTCACATGGGCAAAACAATTTCTTCAAATCTTTAAACATTCATAGTGACTTAGACGATCCTTTACATAGCCATGTATGTTACTCACACGAAGATATAAATCATAATACAAGCTTGTACCTCCAAAATAGCTCCAATTCTTCTATTTTATCCTTATTTCTCTCCTTTTGATCTATGAAGGAAATTAAAACCTAAAAACACACTCCAAAACCACATAAATTTTGTAAGAAAGTTTATAAACCATAAGGTGGAGGTCTTTGTAGAAGTAGTATCTATATTATAAATTTCAATAGGTAAATGGTCTAAAGTGAGATAGTTCCCATAAATAGCATTACTCCCCTAAAGTTTCGTATATTTAAGTTGATTAAATAAAGCTCTGTTTTGCTTCTTTCTTATAAACCATTTGTTTTATTGCTTATTACTCTATACAAAGTTGTTACCCTTATAGGTAAGATTAGAGACTCCTATATTACTAATGTAAGATCTTAATTCCCTATAGGCACTTAAGCACATTTCTCCTTTAGATTCTAATGAATATAAAATTATGTGGAAATCACCAAGTATTATGTAAGGGATGTATATGTTTCAGTTCCTATCTTCCAAGTCTTTCTAAAGTGAAGTTCTTTGAAATACCAAGTTCATAGTATACACAAATGAAAAGAAAACTCTACACAAATTTCTTTTCAACTAAGTGTACATATGTATGACTTGCTCATTTATTAAATAGTTTAGAATTTCAAGCTTGCCACGGTTATAAGTAGAAATTATTCTACTATTACGATGCAATTATTATTTGAAATAATTTTGTTTATGATGAACCAAAGTTCTTTGCAGTGATTTTACTTTAGTTTAATCTCCAAAATGCCTATCAACCTCAGCTTTATTAAATATAAGTAATATGAGAATACCTATTATTTTTAGGATTTTTGAGATCCTTAACATTCCAAATTAGCACTGACATTTAGGCTGCATTTGGATCTGCGTTGCGGTGGGGATAAGTACTTATCCACTGTAGTGTCCAAATGCAGTCACATGTTCGGATTTGCGGGATAACAACCGGAGGTTGGAGGAAATTGTGGTGTCACTGTAGAAATCGATAAGTAGAAAGAGGGTTGCGGTAGGAAAGTGCTTCTGCGGTAAAAATTCTACTTTCCATTAATAACCTTCTGATAATTATTATTTTCCATTATACCATCAACTAATAGAAAGTAAGTCCAATATATTTTAGTTTAATATTTTACTATTTATAATTTTAATTTAATATTTTACTATGTATAATTTTAATTATATATTATTAAAGGTACCTAAATTTATGAAATATTCCAATGACATCTTGTTACCATAGAATTGTAATTTAAATTATCATTTTTAAATAATATAAATAAACACATATCAAGAAAAGGATAACTATGGGTATATTATATATTTTATTATTTATAATTTTAAATTTATATGACTAATAAATATTTTTAATTATTTGGGTTTTTTAGTCATTTTATATCTTGCCAAACACCTATTTTCACATTTCAGTAGTTACCAAAACAGCCTAAACACATAAGTACTTATTGAGAATAAGTACTTATCATTTCAGTAAGTTGATTTCAATAGATTATTAACTGCCACTGCTTCCCCAAACTAAGGCTTAAAAAGACATTGAGGAATTAAGGGTAACCTTAGCTTTAACATTCTTTCTAGATTTCCTTTTGAAGTTAGGGTGAAAACGTTAGGATTTGCAAAAATTACATTTTTTTCTCTCAAAAGAGATAGGAGTAACAACAAAATTTTCAAGTTTATCTCTTAGATCAATTACGTTAAGCATGAGTGTATTATTATCCATAGATTTTCTTTACATTCAATCCTATTTGATCTACTAGCAGTAGAACTCTCAAGGTTCGATCTTGTCCCTAATTTATTTTCATTCTCCTCTATATTGATCTCTAATGTAGAAGCAGAAGATTTCTTTTTCTTTCTTTAAAAAACTGTGTATTGCTTTAGTTTGTATCCTCTATTCCCATTAGTTTAAAGTATATTGCTTTAGCTCGTGTCCTCCATTCCCATCAGCTCAAAGTAATCCCCGTTGACAAAGGTTTTTCCTATTTTTCTCTATTCTTACCTTTGGTGTTTGAGAGTAGGTTTCTAATAAGAAACAAATACCATACCATCCATCACTTTCTTAATCTCATTCAACCTCATTATGGGGATTAAATCAAAGAGGCTTTAACTGATAGTAGTTTAGACAAATCATTGCATATGTAGTCCTTTTCATAAATGTAATGATTTCATCTATATATATGAGGTTCCCTATATAACGTGTAAGATAAAGTAAACCAATCATAGACTAATGTCTAAGTGGAATTTTAATAATATTAATATAAATAGGGACATGCTTTAATTTTAATTGGTTTAACTCCATACCTTCAGACCATTTTTGCAAAAGATTGGTTTGTCATACATATGTTAGGGACTTGTTTAGGTACTCTTTGAGCTTCTTCAACTATGCCAAATTTGTATATGAATAGTCCTAGTTGAGATTTTTGAAAACTTATTTAAAATATTAACATAAGTGTTTATTTCAACACCATGGGAACCCCACAATCAGACGTTGGAGGGCACCCCTTGGCACTGTCTCTCCTTCACCAAAGTTTTAAGGATGCGTTGGTCATCCATGCATCTCATCCTACCCAAACTCCAGCCACCCTAATACCTGCCTAAACTCCTATAGCTTCGTCAGATGCCCATTGAATAGGATCATATAAAGGACCCCCGGTGATATATTTCCAACCATCCCACATCATGTAGATCGCACAGCCATTCCAATAGACCCTCATTGGAAAATTTTCCCAAGGGTATAACAAACAGAACCCATCTCTTGGTCAACCACCTATTGAGGAACTAGAGAAATACTTCCAAGCCCTTAATCTGAAATGGGATATGCAACTGGGCCTTTTGGATAATCGTCAGGTTCTCATCCAGATTTTTCATCACG
Source organism: Erythroxylum rotundifolium (assembly GCA_027563915.1). Classification (NCBI taxonomy): domain Eukaryota; kingdom Viridiplantae; phylum Streptophyta; class Magnoliopsida; order Malpighiales; family Erythroxylaceae; genus Erythroxylum; species Erythroxylum rotundifolium. Next base: position 6,655,503 of record JAOSBO010000006.1, read on the forward strand.
AGGACTTTCTTTGATTATACTCGTGACCTGTTTGGTATGTCAAAGGTATGCCCTTATGGGTTTTCAAATGGACGTCCTCTTTTCATATAGATCGTGAGTCGCCCATTGCTCCAGTCTGGGTTTCCTTCCCTCGGCTTCCCATTCATTTTTTTGAACAGACAACTTTGATGGCAATAGCTTCCTTGATCGGTACTCCTCTTAGGCTTGATGCCTCCACCCGAACATTAAAGAGGCCTAGTAAGGCCTGGGCTCAAATTGAAATTGATCTCCTCAAGCCACAATTAGACAAAATATGGATTGGTATAGAGCAAGGTGATGGTTTTTGACAAAAACTAGAGTATGAAGATGTCCCAGACTATTGCCAACATTGTTGACATGTCGGTCATTCAGAGTTACAATGTACTGTTCATAATCCAAAATTAAAGGCCTTGGACAATCGAAAATCGATTGGTGCTCAAGGACATTTACAGCCAGACAAGAAACTTAAGCAAGTCTACATTCCAAATTTGGGCTTTTTGTGCCTTCTATAAATGTTAAGGATCCGTCAAGGACAGTTATAGAGCCTTCAAGGGCTATTCCAAACTCTATGGCTACATCGGAGATGCGTGACCCAGTTTTGGTAAATTATGTACTAGCTTCTACTGATGTTTCTTTAATTATTGCCCTTCCAAATGTGCTTTCAGATCCTGTTGTCATCCCAGATCCTAATGTTGCCCCTACTATATGTCACTCGTCTACATTAGCCAATTTAAATGTGTTTCACCCCGCTACTACAAATACAATTGTTTCTGTTGCATTTGATGATGAGTCAATTGAGCAAATATAGGCAGAAACTCCACAAGCTCCCAACATTCCACTACTTCAGGATTTTCAGTTCAACTCTCCAAGACAAATAACATTTTCAGTAAGGCTACGGGCATCCTTCAATCATATCGAATATCTTCGAATGAGTAGTCTATGTTGGTCGAGCCTAGTGAAAACTCCTATTGGGAATCTATTTTCCAGAGCCTACGGACCTGTGGTATGGAATTGCATCAATTATATTTTTTTTCTCCTCATGATTTCTAGCAAGCTTATGTAAAGGATTATGCTCTCTTTTCAGCATTGGTACCTCCAGAATTACCTCGAAAGCAAGGAAATCCACAGAAAACTTTTTTTGATCAATCGAAGTAGGCTCATCCTCATCCTATGGTCACTAGATCTTCTTCGCTACCATTGTCTCAATGACTTCCTCTCTCATATGGATTGCTCGTGGAGTTGGAAATAAAGTTACAATTTGTTGTCTCAAGAAGTTGTGTCGTGGGTTTTCTTTGTCTTTATTAGTTATCTTGGAGCCCTTTCTTGATTCCTTTAAGGCTGATCATTTGCGTACAACCTTGGTTTTTTATGGTTGCTTGGTTTCATAGTCGAATAAAATTTGGTGCTTCTATCGTCATGGCATGACAGCATATTTAGTGCATCAAATTTCACAACTTTTCCGTTTGGAGCTGAGTCAATCCAGCTGCCCACTTTATTCTTTTTTACATGTTTTTATGCCAAAAGCACATGAGCTGAGTGGGTTGTTTTATGGGATGACCTTATTCAATTGCAGTCAGCTTATGACTCTAAGCCATGGGCAATTGGGGGTGATTTTAATGTAGTTGCATCTTTGGATGAACACTTCGGCCCAGTAGCTCCTGGTCTTGGTGAGATGACTAATTTTGCTGCGTTCCTTAGTTAGAGTGGCTTATGTGATTTGACAACAATAGGGGGAACCCATACTTGGACTGGGTTTCAAAGTTGGGGACGAGTTTGGAAGCGATTAGATAGAATCTTATTCACTCCTGCTTGGCTTAACTTATTTTCAAATTGTTCCATTGAATTGCTTGGATGTCTCACTTCAGACCAAATCCACTACTCCTCCAGTCTACTACTTTTATGTCTGCACCAAAGAGTTTCTGTTTTTAGCAAATGTGTTTGTGGTGCCATGATTTTTTAGATGTTGTTCAGACTAGTTAGAATGCACCAATGGAGGGATATGGGATGTTTCTTTTTGTTTCAAAACTAAAATGGCTTAAGTCCGCACGTGTATGGAATAAGGAGGTCTTTGGGAATAATTTCTGTCAAGTGGAGTCCCATCTAAAACTCTTAGAGCATTAATATGATACATCTCAGTTGCTCTCTGATTTAGTGGCCTTTAATAGGGCTCAAGCTGATTGGTTTGGAGCCTTGTCTGAGGAGGAAGATTTTTGGAAGCAGAAGGCTAAGATGAAGTGGCTGCAGGTGGGTGATAAGAATACCCAGTTCTTTCACTCGATTATGACTGCAAATCATACTCATTCATCTATTTCTAAAATCAAATATGGGAGTGGTGTTTGGTTAGATGATGAGGATGCCATTTGTGCTCATGCGGTGGATTTTAATCAGTCTCTACTCACAGATGAAGGGACGGATAAATAAGCCGATATCGATAAGTTCCTATCATACATCCCTTCCTTAGTTTCATTGGATCAAAATGCCCAACTTCTGCGGCCTGTGGGATTAGAAGAGTTGCATGAGGCAGTTTTTCATATGGACCCAGAAAGTGCTCTGGGAAGTGATGGGTTTCCTGGGAAATTCTTTCAAAGCTATTGGGACATAATTGTAAGGGACTTACACTATGTGGAAATGGAGTTTTTTGCTGGGTTACCTATCCCAAAGAGTATTGGCAGTACCTTAATCATTCTTATTCCGAAGAAACCAAATCCCCAATCTTTCTCGGATTATCGCCCGATCAGCTTATGTACCTTTCTTAACAAAATCATGACTCGTGTTTTATGCAATAGGTTGAAGATTTTGTTGCCTACTTTGATTTTAGATCCTCAATCGACTTTTGTACCCAGCAGGGACATTGGTAAAAATGTGTTAATGGCGCAAGAAATAGTCCAACGGCTTAATAGGAAAGTCCGTGGTCATAACCTTATTTTTAAATTTGATATGCTCATAACATTTTATAGGGTTTCTTGGGGCTTTTTGAGACAATTGTTGTTAAAGTTTGGGTTTCATTAGCAAATGGTGGATTTGGTGATGGGTAATTTGTCGGCTAGCTGGTTCTGCGTTTTGATCAATGGTGTTTTAGCTATGTTTTTTTAGGCATCTAGGGGATTAAAGCAGGGGGTCCTTTATCCCCATATCTTTTTATCCTAGTTGTTGAAGCTTTAAATCAAGGGCTTAATGATTTGTTGCAAACTCAGTAATTGGTAGCCTTTGCTTTGTCGCGCAATGCAACCCTAGTGAGTCATCTTTACTTTGTGGATGATCTAATTGTTTTCACCAGAGCCAATCGTTGATCAATTTTGAAATTGTTTTTCTTTTTTTGGAGCAATATGAAAGGGCTACTAGTCAGTGAATTACCAAGAATAAAAGTGCCTTTATGGCTTCTAAATTTTGTCTTCAATCTTAGGTTCGATTGGTGTCGCATCTTTCAGGCATCAAGCCTGGCACACTCCCTTTACAATATTTGGGCATCACTTTATTTCACAGTAGACGAAAAGCGATTTACTTTCATCATTTAGTTGATAAGGTTTCTCGCAAATTGCAAGGATGGCTGAGCCGCTTGTTTTCTCCCGGGGCCACCTTGTCCTGGTTCGCCATGTGTTGTCAGCAATTCTAATTTACACTATTTCATCTATGGCACCATTGAAATTAGAATTGCATCAAGTGGAGAGATTATGTTCAAATTTCCTATGGTTAAGGGATGATTCGAATCCTCATCGAGTATGGCGATCTTGGGATCGCCTTACCTATCCCACAATGGAAAATGGTCTTAGGCTGCAAAGATTGGAGGGTGTTTTGTGAGCATTTTCTTGTAAGATTTAGTGGAAATGGCAGATTGGTAGGGGTTTATGGGTACGATATCTTCATGAGGTTACTTGGCCAAACTTAAAAGTTCACACTCGCCTAGCCGAAGTGGATGATCTAATGCTTGTAAATGTAACGATTAAGGTCTATGATGGATCTTTATCATTTCTTTTCGATGATTGGAGTGGGCACGGACCGCTATTAAAACTTTTGGATGAAACATTTGATGATTCCCTAAGAAGTCTTGCTTTAAGGGATGTTTATTTTAATGGGGCATGGGACTTGTTGGCCTTGTAGGAACTACTTTTTCGGGAGGTTTTGCATCATGGAGCTGGTTTGTAATTTACCTTCAATGATCATCCTAATAAGGTTATTTGGTGGCCAACGTTTGCTAGTAATTTTATAATTAAATCAGCGTTCTAGCTTGTTCGCAAGAAGAAGTCATCACGTAAGTTATTGCATTTCGTATGTTACTCTTCCATGGTAAAAGTATCTCTCTTTTGTTGGCAACTCTTGAATATTCTTCTCCCTTTTCCAGACATTCTAATGGATTTTGGTTTTCATTTACCGTCAAAATGTCCTTGCTGTCTCTCTGTTGATTCTATTGATCATTTCTTCTTATAATGTGCTTTTGCTTGTAATGTCTCAGACCTTATGCTGCACAGTTTCAACATTGAGTTGTCCTTGGATTGCGACACTTTATTTGTTTTGACACTGTTGGAGCTCATCTTTTACATCACAACCAGCTCGTCTAATTTGTGGTCGCCTTCCGCTTGTAATACCATGGTCTTTATGGTGCTTGAGAAACAAAATCTTATTTGACGATGATACTCTTACAGTGGCTTGGGTTACTAATACCATCCGTACAATGCTCATTACAATTACTGGCATTCATCAAATTCGGTCCTTCAACTCAAACTTATCTTCCTTAGGGCACACAATTCTTCCATGTCAAAAATTGAAACAGTCCGTATTGCCCGTTTGTTGGCGTCCTCACCGGGGAATTTTAAAGCTTGATGTTGATGGATTAGTCTGAGGAGCTCTGGAAGATTCAAGCAGGGGAGTTGTGATTTGCACCTCACAAAGGAATGTTGTTTGGACAACAACATTCTACTTTGGGGTTAAAACCAATTTTGAGGCTGAGGTCCAGGCATTGCTCAAAGGTTTGGAGTATTGCTATTCCCATAATTTTCATTCAGTAGATGTGCAGAGCGATTCCCAGGTGCTAGTACATTTGGTGCATAATCAGTTAGATGACCCTTGGAGAAGTTAAGACCATTTGCGTCAAATCTTGGCAATTTTTTGATCATCGAGATACAGTTTCTCATATACATATCGTGAAGCAAATATGGTAGCTAATTGGCTGGCTAAGCTTGCAAGTCATTCTCGAGTTTCTCATGAATTTGAAGTTGCTACAGTTCTTATGCAACTCAGAGGTATTCTTAGACTTGATCAGTTACAAATTCCTAGCGTTAGAGTTTGAATAAAGTAGGTTGGAAACTTTGTACTAGATTAGATTCTGGGAGGTAAGGTTTCCTATCCCCCTCCTGTGTATTTGTTTTCCAATAATTAATATATGGGGAGCTATACCCCACCAGCCATTAAAAGAAATAGTCTTAGTTGATTGATTAATATCTCATTTAACTTAAATTTCTTCTAGTTGACATTGGCTAAAATTAGCATTATAGGCCAAGAAGCTTATTAGAGATGAATTCCATTTAGCCACTCCCTACTTTAGAACTTCTTTTGAGGGAGTGAAAATAGATTGTGCTTCACTACTAAAGGGAGGGAAGTAGCTTAGCTTATTATATGGAGATACAACCCTAACAATCTATACCAAGTTTTTCTACGGTATTCGTCAACTTGTTACGTCCCTCAACTCCTACTTAAGTAACAATTGGTGAGATCAAATTCATTCCGATTTTTTTATTTATTAGTCTCTTTATGTCTAGAATAATTAGTTTAGGATCCCTCTAAGAGGCCTCTAAGAAGGCAGAAAATGTGAGCATGAAAGAGGATGTTCCATCTTTTTTGGATAAGAGGGAAAGTGATCAAAGAAAATTTTGAAATTTAGTTCTTAAACAGGAAAGATAAGAAAATTTCGTAGGAGTTAAAACTAAAGGAGAAAGGTGAATAAGGAAGATTAATGGAATGGATGGCATGATTAGGAAGAATAATTAAATCAAGCATTAGAATCGGAAAAAGCAACTAGAATCATGTAAATGCCTCTTGGGAGAATCTAGTGTTAACATGAATATTTAGGAAAGAATAATTGGACGTAGAAAAAAGGTGGAACACTGAAAATAGAGTTGTAACAAGGATAAGAGGAGATGTGGAAAAAAGAAGAAGATTAAGATAATAGAAGATCCCCATATTGCTATCAATGTCTTCATGTCGCACGACCTCTTAACATTACACCACTGAATCCCCAATCCTTTGCTTGGCATTGGTCTTATCGTTCCATGAGGAAAAGGTTCGGAATGGTCTATTTTATTTGCGAAATCGCGAGGGGTCGGATGGGTCAAGTAGCACTTTAGTTTGATTGCATAGGAATTCTAAAAAGAATTGCCCTCTTTATCTCTTATAGATGTTTTTAAACAAAAGCAGATATAATAGTTGATTGCAGAAGAAGTCAAAGGACTGGCAAATATTAGAAAATATTTAAGAGAGAAAGAAAACTAATCTCACCAGCCGTAACGTTTCATTTTAAAGTAGTTCAAATTTGAGCATCTCATGAAAAAAGTGATATAAAATTAATAAACTTAAATTTAAGGTATAAGATAATCACTAAATATATATAATCAAAATAAAGTAGCATGTTCTTAATTATTTATAGTATGATAAATCAAAGAATTAAATTAACAAAAGAATAAAATATATAATTATCTATAATTAATTTTTCATATTTATAATAGATTACTTGTTTTAAAATATCATTAAAAATGAATTTGATTTTTTCACTCAAATTTTTATATTTTGAAAATTATCATTTACCTTGTTATGATAATATTTAACTATTATACTTTTTTTCCATATTCTCTTAATTTTATGTCCATTCATAATTTAAAAATCTTGTTAGAAATTAATAATTTCAATACTCCGTTGTTTTAGATTTAAAATAAATAAAAATTAATGAAATATAATGAAAGAATTAAGTGTATTATAGAAAGTAAGTGATGTTTTTTTGAAAATTTAATATTAAGTGGAAAAACATCAAAGCACGTGAATTGATGCATTTAACCTTAAAAAATATTAGCCCGAGTCAGACATTTTACATATACTTTTGATTCAAACATGATTATGCACCTCGAACGGCATTTCCAGATCAAAACTACAAAGCAGACACCAAATCCTCTCATAAAAGCCACAAATTGTTTACTGACAGCAGAATCATTTATTTTTGTTATCTAATCATATTCAGTGCAGACAGTCGTGGCTGAAATTGAAAGGCTATTTAATATCAAAACAGAACTAGTTTCTCATTTTGAGCTAAATGCCCAACATCGGCCTCCCATTCAAGGGGCGTAAACTGGATAAGATGAGGGAAAGGCCTGAAGTGGGTCTAAGCATCGAGTCCTTGATTTTCCATGCCTAAAGTTTTTTGGTAGGGTATTGGGATTGAGAGGCTTGAAAAATATTGAGCGAGAGAGGGTAAAAAGAATTTTAATTTTTGTTCAAATACATAATTAAAGATATTATATTTTAATCTAAAATTATAAAATAATTAATTATAAACACTTTATAGGAGACCTGTACTTAACAATCCTGAAGTATTCCAAAATTTGTGGAAAAGCATAAAATAATTGGCTATTAATCAATTAAGGAAGGCTTAAATTGTGTGAAGTATCTTAGAAATGAGGGCAAGTACGATGTTTAACTTGAAGCTAGGTCCATGAGATTTGTCAACTAGGAGTCCACTTACCTTGAGAACGATACCTATGGCTGTATTTTATGGTTTAGTGCAAGTCGCAAATTAATATATTGTAGGTGAGGCATTCTTTGGTGTCAAGGCAAGACTGTCGATTTCGATTTCCTATCTTAGGCCATTATGTTACTTCTGGGGTTCTTTAGTGCAATCTGTGCAACTTTGGTTACTATTTCAAGTCGTTCTTGTGGGATTTGTATGTATAATTTAGTAGTTGCTGATCTATCTAAATTTGAGTAGAATCATTAACGCCGCCTGCCATCGATGTTCAGTAACTTGAAATCAAAAACAAGAAAGGAAGTGGTCATCATACTCAACAGGATTCCTTAAATTTGATTAGATTCACATGGTGTAATGGAATTCTTTTTAATAGATTTGGTTGATGCCATTTGATGAGCTGTTTCAAATCCAGTGAATTAGCTTGATTGATCAAAATTGGATTTGGACTAAAAAAAACATGCTTTTTTTGTTAAAGGAAAATGGAATTTATATATAAAAATAGGAAGAACACATAATACACTTCTAAAAAAAAAGAATACATAATACGGAAGAGCTTGGAAATCCCGTGAGCCAATGTGAGTCACGAGTTTAGGGATCCCCAGCCTCCCACCTTATCTCTTCCCCACCTTAAAAGGATACAACAGTCCCACGGACGAGTGAGTGCCACGATGTCACATCCGTCTTTCTAATTTACGACCCAGTACCCACGGTATCATCCTCCACCGAAACCCAAGGCTCATATAAACTTTGGAATCGAGTGGTCCTTCTATGGGTAAACGCTATTCACTAAGGCCCATTTCAGAAATTTAAAGTCCAAACCAGAAAGGTGGGGCTCACAGGAAGATGATAGGAAAGGTAGTGCGGATATGGCATCAGCCAATCAGAACTCAGGAAACCCATATGGGGAATGGAATGACCGATCACAACAATCCTCCAATCCCCAATCCTTGGATTTTATCATCTTTTTTCTTTGTTTCTCAATATTGAATAGCTGAGTCCATTTCCCATTAGCCGTGTACAATTGAGCAAGTCAACATTGTTGTACCGAGTACCGACCGAACTATCTTTTTAAACTAACAGAAATAAGACCAAACCAAACCCACCTTAACGCCACACGCCCCTTCTTTCTTTCCCTTCCCTCCATTTCCCGGAGCTCGTTAATCAACTCCATTAGCTCCAATTCCTCCTCTTTGCCGGACCTATTGCGTTAGGGTTTTGGTTTCAATATCTCTTCAACGGCCATGGCTGTTTCCAGCGGCTTCGCCACCACCTTCTCCGGTGCCAAAATGGAGACTTTATTGTTGAATTCTCCTTCTTCGTCCGCGTCGACGTCTGCGGCGGCTTGTTTTAGGGCTCATTTGGCTCCAACGACGCAGGTTTGGCTGGTGGGCAAACCGGGTCGGCGCAATCAGAGAATTCCGTTGGCAAAGAGAGGAGGGGTGCGATGCGAGGTCTTTACTTCGGCGACGGAAGCCGCCATTGAGAGTGACGCCGGCTTCGATCGGGCTAAGGTTTTGGGCTTGTCCGCTCTTGAACAGCTCAAGACGTCCGCTGCTGATAGTGAGTTTGTATATTAAACTCTCAATGTTTAGGAAGTTTTGGAATTTTGGTCCTTACTTTTCCCTTATGTTAAATGTATAACAATTAATGGTTCTGTTAAGATTTTTTCTTCTTAATTCTAATCCACCATTGTGTTCATTTTACTGATTCTTAAGTTTTATAAGAGATTTACTAGTGTTTGGAGAGCGCTTCACTTGGCTATTTTATAACCATTTTGCAACCTTTGGACTTTTATATGGGAGAGTTTTTTTCTGAAAATTGTTACGAGAAGCGTCTCTTAGGGAAAATAGAACACCTTTTTAACAGTGTTGCATGTTACAAGTCAGCACCGCAGGCCATTGTTGGAGGAATTGTTATAAAGTTTTCCAGTTGTGTAAGTTTATCTGATCGTCATGTTATTTTCTTTTTCAGGATATACAAAGGAAAGAGCTAGCATTGTAGTTATTGGGCTAAGTGTTCATACTACTCCAGTTGAAATGCGTGAAAAACTTGCCATTCCTGAAGCCGAATGGCCTCGGGCTATTGAGGAGCTTTGTGGATTAAATCATATTGAAGAGGCTGCTGTCCTTAGCACCTGTAACAGAATGGAGATCTATGTTGTCGCCCTGTCTCAGCACCGTGGAGTGAAAGAAGTGACTGAATGGATGTCTAAGGTCCTTTCCCTTTCATTATTCATGTTCTTAATATCAGACTACGCATTCTTTTTATTTTAAGTTTGTTTTAAATCATTCTATAGAATGGAAACGCATTCTTTTGTTTGAGGAAAATGGGATTTGATTGACCATTCTACAGTAATTGATGCTCCCGTTAGATGCCTTTTGACTTTTTGAGAGAAATAATTACTCTCTTATTATTGTTGCTAAAATAATCTCAATAGTGACTAAAATTTCCGCTACGGTTAATTGGACTTCAGTTATTAATTATTAGTTTGTTTGATTTGATAAAAGATTTCTTCTTCTGTGCTCTGGTATTAACCAGTTTTTCTACATTTTTTACAGACAAGTGGCATCCCTGTTTCAGAAATTGCTCAGCACAGGTTCTTGTTGTACAACAATGATGCTACACGACATCTCTTTGAAGTTTCTGCAGGGCTGGACTCTCTTGTTCTTGGAGAAGGTCAAATTCTTGCTCAGGTTAAACAAGTTGTCAAAGTTGGACAAGGAGTTGTTGGCTTTGGGAGGAACATTAGCGGGCTATTTAAGCATGCTATCACTGTTGGAAAGCGAGTTAGAACGGAGACAAATATTGCTGCTGGAGCTGTTTCAGTAAGCTCTGCAGCTGTGGAGCTGGCTTTAATGAAGCTTCCTGAATCTTCACATGCCATGGCCAGAATGTTGGTAATTGGGGCAGGCAAGATGGGTAAGCTTGTCATCAAGCACTTAGTGGCAAAAGGCTGCACCACAATGGTGGTAGTGAACAGAAGTGAGGAGAAAGTTGCAGCCATTTGTGAAGAGATGAAGGATGCTGAGATTATTTACAAGCCCTTGACTGAGATGCTAACTTGTGCTTCTGAAGCTGACGTGGTTTTCACCAGCACAGCCTCAGAAACTCCATTGTTTTTGAGAGAGCATGTTGAGGATCTTCCTGCTGTTGGTTCAGAAGTAGGTGGGTTAAGGTTATTTGTTGATATCTCAGTTCCGCGAAATGTGAGCTCGTGTGTCAATGATGTTGATGGTGCAAGAGTTTACAATGTTGATGACCTTAAGGAGGTTGTGGCTGCTAACAAAGAAGATCGCCTCAGAAAAGCAATGGAAGCTCAGGCAATCATCGCAGAGGAATCAAAACAATTTGAAGCTTGGAGGGATTCATTGGAGACTGTTCCTACCATCAAAAAGTTGAGGGCTTATGCAGAGAGAATCAGGGTTGCAGAGTTGGAGAAGTGCCTGTCAAAAATGGGTGACGATATCTCAAAGAAAACAAGGAGAGCTGTGGATGATCTTAGCCGTGGTATAGTGAATAAGCTTTTGCATGGTCCAATGCAGCATCTGAGATGCGATGGAAGCGATAGCCGAACTCTAAGTGAAACCCTTGAGAATATGCATGCGCTGAACAGAATGTTCAGCCTTGAGACAGAAGTAGCTGTTTTGGAACAAAAGCTTCGAGCCAAACAAAGCCAGAAGTAAGCACCATTGTAATATCCCCTCAAGTGACACCTCAATTTACTTCCACGAGATTGAATAAGGGGAAAACTTCCCCAATTTCTTGCGAGAGTCCTCATTACAATATTGACTTGTGAGATCCCTGATGGGAATATTCAATCATTCTTCAAGGACTCTTTTCCTAAATTCATTGGGTAAACCTCCAGCTTTTAGGAAACTCTGAAGCACTGAAGTGAGCTCGATCCCTGTTATCAATTTGTTTAAGAGTTTCTGGCCTGTATCTTGTACACTGAAAAATGACAGTGTTGTAATTAGTTTATTTGTCGACTCAATATAGAGATTGAGTATGTTGTGACAAATGTTGTTTTTAGTTTATCTAAATACTAAATTGGTATGAGGGTTGAGTTCCGTGGCCGAAGTCCTAGTCCTGTTTCACATGAGGGTTACAACAAATGGTTGTTGAGGCTGAAAAATCTCCTTATTAGATTTTGTTTTGTCCCTCTAACTTCATACTCTTTCAGGATTCATTTTCTGTAATACTATTCTATCGAAAGTACTCTACCCTGTTTTAGTCTTTCTTTTGTTGTTCGACCCAAACTTTAACATAAAACCTATTCCAACGGACTCCTTTTCATTCAGAATAAAAAGTGTCAACCACAAATCTAATGAACTAACAGCTTAAACTCTTGTTCAGTCGTTTCTTTATGTAGTTCAGGCTTGGTCTCCAGTTCATCAAAGGCCGTTCTGGAGGGAAAGATTCTTATCAAAATAGTTAGAATGGACGCTGAGAGAAGCTTGTAAGGTCATTAGCTGTCACTTGATAGGGTGCTGTGATTGAAATTACAGTTTTGATGAGAAGTTAATCCAGGTAATGTACCTGAAAGAATCTAAAGCAGTAAGTCTTAAGCAAGTGAGCTTTCATTCACACCATCCTCTCCTACTTCCTTTATAACTATTCATTGTCCTATCTGTTATGACGAGCAGCAACTTCTGGGTCCATTTACAGAACCTGACCCGTTGCGTTGGTTGCATCTTCAATAATTTTACGTCCAACTAATCACTGGTCCTGGAAAGGAGGGTTTACCTAGAGATAAAGTATACTGACATTAAAGATCGGTCCTTTTAAGGAACATCTCGAGTCTGATATTTCTAGTCAGGACCCGCAAGGTCATTAAGACAGAGAAGGACCAGACGGAACAAAGTTGCATTGAAGACTCACTCATTACAGCATTCGATGCGTAAGGAATTGCAGTGGAACACTTTGACTTGTATGGTCGTACATGTTCGTTCCTCCTGGACCTCCACAAACAGCTTATGCGTCAAGCTTCCTCTGTAGGTTTTATCCACAGCAACTGTACAAGACATATGGAGGAAATAAATTGGGACAAACATGTTCTCAGGATTTCATCGACCATTATTTTTAATTTCAGTATTCTAATTATTAATTCTTCTAATTTAATCTTTCAATTTGCTATAGTCTCTAACTTGAGCACAAACGTTATTTTAATTAAATATTAAGTTTGTATTTCGTTGATATGGCGTATAATTTTAATCTAAACTAACTAACAAAATAATTTAATAACTAGAAAATTAAAATAAGGTATTAAAAATATGTTTATCCCGAAATAAATCTCCGAATGATGTACAGTTGCTTGAGAAGCGTGAAGAAACTGAAGAACGTTGTGTGCATATTGTATTGGCCATAACCACGAAGTTTTTGACGGGTATGGTCCCTACCTAGAGTGGCCTGATCCCATTTACATCTGTGCCTTTGTGTTTGATCCCGTACTAGCTGGTCCATTGCCTACGTTGGCTGCTGGTGCTTAAATTGATCATCAAAATATCAGTTTCTTTTCTCGTTTTTTTTTCTTCACTAAAAGTCTAAGGATACATTTATTAAAATTGATGGAACTAATAGCTGATGTGCATTCGAATAAGGGCTTAGATAAGTAGGAGTGGCCTAATTAGTTTCAATTTCTCACTTAAAGCTCTTCTTTGTAAGAAATCTTGAGTTCAAGTTATCAAAAAAGAAGAAGAGAAGGAGAATTTTCCTTGTTAATAATTCTCTAACTCTTGGACATGCTCCTTAATCGGATGAATTGCATAAGTCTTGCTTTCAACGGTAGTGTGGGAGTTAGAATTACTAGGAAACTTGGAACTGATGGGAACTCATGTTGAGTTAGACCAGTGATCAATCATCAGCTGACCAATCAGTATTTGACGATTCCTTATGCGCAGATATGTATAAGCTATATAGAAACCTGAGAAACCTGAAAGTTTCAGATTTAACTCCTATAGAATTTTTGGAATAGAATCTTGGGAACTAAAGATTAGTCCGACAAAACTGAAATAGCTAATGTATTAAAAAAAAAGGCTTAGGTGCAGGTTCCTAACCCTCTATATGCATAGTTGTCGGTTAGTTTTTTTCAAGGTAACTATTAATTATTATATTCATTATGTATACTCAACTAATACATAAAGCATTCACCGATATTCGTGAACCTCAAAGTTTAATAATAAGGATTAAATGGGAAGAAGCTTAAGGTACGGTTAGATTAGTATTAATAAGGAATCAAATTAAAAGGCACGAGAACAAAAATAGGAATACATCGGCCTCTCCTGTTTATGACTTATCCTTTGGATTTTTAAAATTTTAGAATAGGTTGAGAAGATCCTATTATATTGCTCTCGTCCTATCTACCAATTGCCCCACCCTCAAGTAATAAAAGACAAAATGAGATTGATGTCTCTTGATTATGACGCACCGCTTAATAAGCAGACAAAAGTAGGGGAATCAATATAGCCGAAGAAATTACAGAGAGTAAAAACTACAAACATATATTGAAAAAGAACAAGATGGAAAGCCGTGGGGCAGATGTAGGAAGAAGATAGAAACAAACGTTTGATTGGGAAATAGGGCGGAAGAATGTGTTTTTAGTTTATGTGTTGGATTGGGATGTCCATTGCCACAACTTTCTTCAATAAAATGATTTGGCAATTCGGAATTCAGAATGGCTCAAACTCCAATAAGGTGGATTTGGATCTAGTTGAATCAATTAAATAAAAGATAAAGGAATGATTACATAGCTCATAATAAGGTTATAAATTTCATTGCAACGATCATAACTGAATCATTTCATTGGAAGCCCTTACCTAAGCTACTACTGCAAACTCCCCCAATCATTCTGTATCTTTTAGATGCTTCCAAAACGACAATCACCTTAACCTTTCAGTGCAATATATATATATATTAACCTATTAAACAATATCACATACAAATAATGAAGCAGTTGTAAGTACACCAACCAACTTGTACCCATACTTTATAGATGGTATAGTATAGTATACAATTACTACTTGTAAATCCCAGAATAATTAAATGAGAGATACTGAATTTAAAATCATGACGAGTACAGACGCAAAAAGGAAAACTTGATGAGTTACAATACAACACATCATCTATGATTCAAAGCTCGGCGCCTGATGCTTATGCTCGCACCACCATATCCATATTTGTCATTTAATGATAATTCCCTATTTCTCCCAAAATCATACAAAATCCTTTCTTAATTTTTATATTTTAACTAAAATCTAGCGTTTTCGAAGCCGTGCAAATCGCTCACTCTGTTCAATGACTTCCTCATCATGGCTACCTTCGCCAGCTTCTCAGCCGCCCTCCAAGCCGATGTCGGCGTCAACGGCTCACCGTTCTCATCAGTCACCACCACCGACGCCGCTTCCCTCTCGCCACCTCTCCGCTGCTGAAACTCCATCTGATTCTCTCTTCGCCAATGAAGCTCTGCCAGCTCAGCATCCAAACCTTTCACGTACTCATCAGCCGACCTCGGGCTTGAGCTCCACTGTATTATCAAACCCCGAGAAGACACCAGTAATTGATGAGCGCTAGTGAAATCCCCGTGATCAACGAGGCTCCGACCTTCGGCAACGGCTCGCGTTGCGATGTAGTGATTCCTCAGTCGTTCGACTTTGGGCTCGGATGATCGGACTGCGTGTGGACACGGGACCAACAACGCCTGATCGCGGCCGTATACAACTTCCTGAGTGGCCGGGTCCTTGAATAGGCACCGAACTGACAACACATGGTGGGACCCAGCCGCCGTAGACGGTACCCTAAGCTCCACCAGCAACTCCCTTTCTTCTTCCGCGTACAAATCGCCTAAGCGCACCGAGCCTGATCGGAGCACCGTAGGCCTCGCATTGCATGCGTACACCGCCGTAATCTCCGCCGGGGCCGAGCCGGAGGCTATGTTTAGCTGGATTCTCAAGTCCTGAACCACCACGCTTAACAAACCACCAACGCATTTGGCAAATGCGTCCTCAGCTGGCTCGTGACTGTAACCGGCACTTTGGCCAAACCCAAACGAGTGTACAGGAATCTCAATGTGAGCGAATCGAGT
>JAOSBO010000006.1:6682456-6692477 GCA_027563915.1 Erythroxylum rotundifolium
GTGCAGACGAATAGTAAAACCTAAAACTTTGAACACAAAAGCTTCAGCCTCCATCACAAGCATACAATTTTAAAAAGTTTCCAGTTAAATACATCCCAACATCGGATTAGTTGATGCAACTACTTGTGACTGCCCAAATACTAGTCATGTTCAGTAGACACAGATCACTTGTTCCGATTAACCTATTCTATAAATATTCATCCATTTATTTTCCATCAGATCAAGGTAAATCTTACATTTTGCCTCTATTATTGATGCAAGTATAACAAGAATCAAGTAGTAGGTTGAGTCTGATTGTGATTTCACTATAAGGTGAAATATCTGTGCACTTTGAGCCCCTACAAGCCAACGTGTCCGCTCTTTACCAACTGGCAAGCATAAACCAATCAAATAGCAAATACAGCCAATAATGCACTGCAGCTTCACATGCTTTGTAATGAGTATCCTCCGACAAGTGTATCGACCATCCTGGCAATATCACCTTTTTTTTAAGCAGAACTCCTAGGCAACCTACGCACAGTTCAATTTGATATAATTCAAAGCAATTCTTTAGTCGAACAGTAAACAACCACTTGACTATTTAAACAAGGAAATGCCTTAAAATTTTGCTAATATCAACAATGTTTGACAGGGATGAGATTTAGCCTACAGAAGCATGTGGTCAGATTGGATAATCTCACCATACAAACACATACAATTAACATAAATAATAAACAACGCACTTTACAAACTGTATTTCCTGCTTTGAAGCAGGAACTTGTCCATACTCTGTTTTTAACACATAAATTGCAGTCTCACTCCCAAACAAAGTGGTCTATGGAGTTTTATGATTTTAATTAAACAGAGATTAGAACAAAGGAACCTTGTTGTAACAGAAACATGAACACATTAAGACAACTGCAGAAAGCAATGATCTCCCACCCAGTCCAGCAATACTTAATGCTTGCTCTCTAGTTCTCCTGCCCTGTTCCATTTATCATCCAAGAAGCTGCTGAAAGGATAGCTACGATAATGCTCACTGCCGGCTAATTCCTGTTCTTGCATTTTTCTACAGCCCTTGGAGCTGCAAAACATTTAAATTCTCCCAAAATGAGTTTAAATAAACGAAGCAAGAAGAAAATGACAACAAAGAATCAAACTACCACATTCATATCAATACACAGCAGCCACCATTCTCCAATAAGAATTATTCCAGTTCCTTTAATTGGACATGTACTTTAATGCACATCTAGTAGATGAATCCAGAGGATATTACAACAAGATAACTTTCAAACTACATAGACAGAAGATGCATATTATTAATATGATTACACAGCTTCAAAACTGTGCCTTTATGGACTAGATCTTAGCCATCATTTTTGAGAAGGCAATAGCCTACATATATAACAAGGGTTGCTATTTTTTATGCAAAACTTTGACCTCATGGACTAGATCTTATCCATCATTGTTGAGAAGGCAGCAGCCTACATGTACAACAAGGGTAGACAGCCTTACAGCATAAAAAATGACAGAATAACATGCAATTTTCAATTCAGATTATGAGTAACATATTATGTGTAAATTGAGGGAATCTTGGCAAGTTCAATAACAGCAGTTTTATCAGCCCTGAGGGCTGTAAAAAATGCATTAACTATACAATTCAAAATAGCAACAATGAACATTTCAGTATTTGTGCCACTGCAAACAACATTTTGAATCTGCAAAATTCCTTTCACGCCCAGTTTCATAAATACGAATGAAACTAGCAAGTTTCACTTTTTCAACATTAGATTTGGTTTATTGGCAAAGCGACCAACCTTGCACTTTTGGCACTACTATTAACCATTAATCCTAGGGATAGAAAATACCTGCATTATACCATAAGTTACTCTATTAGACCCATGTATTCTTCTTCTAGTCGTTTTTTTGAATGTAAGCATACCAGAAGACGAGGTCTTGTGGAAATATGAAGAAAGAAATTCAGCTTAGAGAATGGCGTTTAATAAAATACAGACCTAGGCCAATGGCATCAGAGCTCTTCATGATCCTTAACCTCTTGCAAGTGTCAATAAACATCCTGAAGAAGAACAAGAGTTTGGATTAGAATGCAGCTGCACCAATAAGTTATCGGATAACAATGAGAAAAAAGAACGGTGAAGTCCACGGATAAACAAAAATATTGAAATGCAGCAAGTTTCAGAAAGTCGAGAAGTGGACTAGCTAAAATGCAAATTTAATTTCATCTCATAATGCCGTACAAAGCACAAAAAGTTCAGAGCCAAAAACAAAGATTTCTAGCTTTACATGATAGGGCAATTACTTCCTTCAGAATTCCTGCTGCCTAGTGCTCATCCAATTCACATAAGACCAAATAAAGTAAGATCCTTGTGAGGAAAAAAGGTCAGACAAAAATGTAGAACCTGTTGGTTCTGATTTGTAATTCTCTGTGTGGTACTTTACTCACAGATAACATGTTATGTTTTTAAACATTCAGCGAAGAGAATAAACCAGTGTATCAAAACTAATATCAACGACTTCTCAGGATTGGCTTATGGTGAAGTAATCCAAAGCATCACATAAGGGCCTAATGCATGCTCAAAAGAGTCTCCCAGCTCTAATTAAACGGTAGCAAAGCTACATCATGAAAGATAAATAAAAGAATCTTTTGTCTAACGGCATTATATAATGCCTTCCAGCAGCAATAGTATTTGAAATTCTTAAATATTATTTGCACAAAACTGGGAAACACACTGCTAACGGTTACATGCATAAAAGGTAACCCCTCTACCTAACATGAATTCACAGATTTTAAGAATGCTTGAAAATCAATTGGATAAAGATAAAAGCTAATTTCATCACAATGAGATAAAAATAATACCCAACTTTCTATGTGGTATTCATGTAAATTTCTTTTTGGCAATTGCTGCCAATCCACTCCTCTAGTATGCACGTAGAATAGATTGTTAATATAGCTATGTAATACACATGCAATGTTCCTCAAAAGTCTATGCAGAATATAGACAAATTCTGGACTACCCCACATAAGTATTAAAAGCACACAAAGTACAGATAATCACCAGATTTTAACAGGTAAGAGAAACATCTAAAGAGTAGTAAAAACATGAAGGAGATTTGAACCAATAAAGGAAAACAAACACGCAGAAACAGTGCTTACTCCCAGGGAACATCTCCAACAAGCATCCAGTCACCATCTTTATCCTCGAACGTGAGAACATACTCAGAGCCTTGCAAATCCTTGAGTTTGTTCTCACATAGTACCTCCCTTCCAAGAGCTCCATGAGACCCATATTGACCTAAGGACGTCACAACTAGCAGTAACTTGATCTGCAATAGAATTTTTACAGATGAAAAATGAAATCAATAGGCTCACCTATGGTAAAACAGCTGAACATCTTCTCAAGGGCAGAAGACAGCTCCGGATATGCAGAGTAATTTCTTAAGTCCACTTTCCGAAGATAAGGAGCACCATCCATGCTGACCTTGATGAACAAAGCACCAG
The DNA here is from genome assembly GCA_027563915.1 of Erythroxylum rotundifolium. NCBI lineage: Eukaryota > Viridiplantae > Streptophyta > Magnoliopsida > Malpighiales > Erythroxylaceae > Erythroxylum > Erythroxylum rotundifolium. Next base: position 6,685,956 of record JAOSBO010000006.1, read on the forward strand.
CCCCAACTTTTCCATCTACTTCTTCAGTGTTCTTTGAAGAGGTAGCGAGTGAGTTCTTCCTAAATGATCTGACGGGTGGCCAACCCACAACCTGAGCCCTGCCAAATAAGTAAATATGAAGGAGGTAAGAAAAACCATTTTTCTCATAGGTTCAATCAAAATCCCAGTACACTTACTTGGTAGCTGGGGCAATGTTGTTGTTTGATGAGCCGTTACGGTTTGGCCTGTTGTTATCTGAAGCATGAGGCCTCTCCTCTAATGCTTTTGGGGTTACTACCTCTTTTGCTTTATTTGGTTGAGCTCCAAGGTTGTCCATAGCAGAACCTTGTTTCAGCCCCAAGTTCGGGGAGGGTCTGGGAGACAACATAGCACCTACCTCTGAGCTTGCAAGATATTTACCCTGCACCACATGAGTTGTTTCCATATTAGACTCAGTAGCAGCACTGCTATTATTCTGTTCAATAAATTCAGATGTATTCACCTCTGAGAACCCATCCATAGCATCAGAGAATCCTCTCTTGTTACCAGCAACAACATTTTTCTGCATTGAAGCACAGTGGCTATCGGTTGAGGGACGTAAAGGGAAGAAGGGCTTCTCATCAAGCTTTATGGAGCTCAAAGGGCAAAGTTCTTGATTTCTTTCAGGAGATTGAGACCCTGGAAGCCCAAGGCGCAATTCTGTAGCTTTTAGATTCAGACTAGTCTTGCCCTCTTTGGACACAGCAGAGATTATAGAACTGTCCACTGAAGAAGAATCAGACAAACCCATATAGTTACGCTCCTTTAGTTCCAATCCATTCTGGCACACACTTTCGGCAGAGGCCGAAGAAGCCAACAGTGTAACGTTACTCTGACCCTCCTTTTCCACAACACCTAGTGGCGGGGGAGACATTGATTTTGAGAACACTCAGAATTCCCTTCTCTAACCTGCTTATATTTGCTGTCAAAGCTAGTCAGAAAACATCAAATGGTCGAAGCTCCAATGACACAAATCAAGCATGCAGAAAGCCTTGGATCTTATGACAAGAAAGTAAGTTCACCAATATGAAATATCGACTCACAAAGTAAAACAAGCTCGGCCAGGACATCAAGAAACGATAAAATCTTCCTATAAATAATGTAGTGCTAGTTGGACCATAAATCCCCCCAAATTTCGAGGGCATGCGAGAAGCAACAAAACCTAAACATTACAAATTCTCAAAGATTGAGAGTAGTTGATAGAAAATTCAACAGAATACCAAGTTTTCATGTAAAATTTTGCATCACAGGAAATCAAATAAAATTCAAGAGAAATAAAGCTCAGTACCAAAATCAACGAACATCATCCCGAAATTAATCTTTAAAACTGAAGTACATTACCTGCGAACTAAAAGGCCTTTCTAAGTCAAATCCCGTCCCAAAGGAAGCAAGAGCTAAAATTCTTTCTGGAAAAACAAAAAAACTGCTAAATCAACGGTCAGAACAAGAGAGACCCACAACTCGTTTCAATTTAAAGAATTAATAGGGAGTTCCAACAAGAGAGAGCAAGAAAACGTAGTTTTGAGAACATCAACAATGTGCAGCAAGCATTGAACAAGAAGTAATTGCAGTGCAAAAAGGGAAACCCCGTGTGAGTATAAGGCCCGCACGGAAACGTCACCCCGATAACAAATTGATTTTTGATAAGGAAACATTATCAATTTGACTAATACTACTAATGAAAATTTCTGTGAAAAAAGAAGAAGAAAAAACCCCGGCGAAACCCAGCTTTGGAAAGGATTCACTGCAGCGACAGACAAGCCAAAATTTCTCACTTGTGTTTCTTAACATTTCCCGCTATCGTCTCACTTCTGTTGTCCAAAGAACTAACCCAGACAGGCGCAACCACCAAATCGTCGTGTACACTTAGTAACCCAGGGAGCATCATAGAAAACATAAAAGAAGAAGAGGTTTTACCTGGTGGAATTTTGTAGAGCAATAAGAAGATCGATTGGGGGTTTCGTTGCTTAGCCGAGAACGGCCTGTAGAGAGAGAAAGGAAGAGAGAACTAAGGACCCTCCATTTGGCAGGAATAAGGGTAACAAAAGCTTATTTGCTGTCCTGATGTGAAACTCTATGCATTTAATATAAACCCCCCGCCTGTCTCTCTCTTAATTATTCAAACTCTTCTTCTTTTTTATGAAAAATCTCTATTGTCTATGCCCTTTTTCAACACTTTTTCTTCTATTATTATTTTCATTCACTGGATCGGTAGGATTTTAGTTTTGTAACCGATTCGAAAATTTACCAAGTGTTATTATTGCATTAACAAATATTTACAGTAAGAAGTTAAAAAAAAAGAAGCGATGATATATATAAAAAAGAAGAACTTACAATTCTTAATATAAATATTATTAATAAACAATAACAAAATCTAAAAGAAGAAACTGTGTAATATGCACCGAAAGCTAACTTCATGAATGAGGTTCATGATAATTGTTTAATTTCAGTTCTCACATGCAAAACGAAAACGTCCTTGAATACAACCTACGTTCTGTATTTGAAGCCACGATCGGATACATGCATTCTCACTCCAACTTTTATTTTTTATTTTTACGTAGAATTTGATAAAATATCTTTAAGCGGCATCGTGATGTCCATGATGGCATATTTCTTAAAAATCACTGCCCTTTGACGGCCACTCGGATCAAGATAAGCCCAATGTCCTAAAGGCGATTCCGTTCCCAATCCTCCCAACTCTAAAGCATGAACCCCAATCACAATCACACAATGGCTTGACTTTATTATCGACAACAGTAAAGGATTCTCTCCTTCACTTAAAGCTCAATTATTATTCTTCTTATCCCCTAGAAACTACAGACAATTCCTATAGTCAGTTTTGCAAGGACAAATAAGGCAATGACTGGAATATTTCTTTCTTCCCAAATGCATCCAATTCAACCACTTCTCCACTCCAACCCTCCGTATCTAACAACACGAAGATTCCTCTTCTTAAAATGCCCTAGGTTACTTAAATTAAAGCGGCACAGAAGCACCATCCCATCCGCAACCGCACTCGCATGAGTGGGTTAACTCCAAATGGAACCCGGCCACCAACTTATTACATCTTCACATGTGTACTTGTAGGCCATGTTAGCAATAGAAGGGCAAATCTGGAAATCCACGCACCGGGCGAGATTAAATTTTGCAATAATGCTACGCCACGGATGATGCGTTTTAGAAGGCGTCTTTGGCAGTTAGTAGGAATAGTAGAAATGCTGGGGATGGGGGGTAAAGAGGGGATGATATTAATGGAGTTGAAGTTACGTAGAAAAGAAAATAGGGCAATTTTGAGTGGAGGAGTGAGGTAGACAGGGGACAGAGAAAAACAGGTTGAATAGAGATGATGTGTTGGGGGACAAGAAAGCGGCTTTTAATTTTGGATTGCCGGCTACAGAACGCGACATCTAACTCCCTTCATCACCTTCCTTTCACTCCACGCGCTCTCTCTCTCGTCCGTTACACGCCCCCAATTCAATTCTAAATTCTAACACAATAAGTATTAGTGAGGCCCACTCTTTTATACTTATCATTTTCTTTCATCAAAACAAATCCACTTGCTGTTGTCAAATTATTACCTTTTGTGATCAAAAAATTATACGTATAGCTTATGAAAATAAATTTTTTATAAAAAATATAAAAAATTAGACTTTTCAATTTAAATTTAAATTAAAATTAGAATACCATAATTATGACCATAATTTTAATCTCTAATTTAAATTTTCGGGGAAAAATTTTTCTATCTTAAGTTCATGGTTTGCTCAATTGTGATGTTAACTTTAAAACTTTTGCTTTCTTTCAAAAGGAGCCCAGTGTCCACTGTCTATATGTATTCATTACCTTCAACTTTGTTATGCCAAAGCATCCCACTTACGTAGGTTTTTAAAAAGTCCATCATCGAATCGAAGTGCCTGTGTGTTTACTTTGTTATGTGAGATGTTCCAGTCCAATTATATGATTATGAATTTGATGAACGAAATGGGAAGGGAAGAAAACGACGAGTATTAAGATTGAACCAGTGGCAAAAGTTAAGACTTTGTTTTAATTTTTTATTACAACGAAATCATTATTACTTAAACAATATAAAATTAAACTACAGTAAGAAAGTGAAGAGAATAAAATATATGTTAGTTTCTGTTTTATTTTATGTTTAAATAAAGTATACAAAATTACCGGGAAAAATAAAATTAAATGTGGGTGAAGTTATCATTAGAAAAAAGATGAGGATGGAATTAAAAATGGTAATGATAAAAGGAGGAACGAAGGGAGCACTCAAAAATCTCAAGGAGCAATAATGATGTCTCATTGGTGACAGAAATTTTGGGCACACGCGTGTCGATTTTTTTGCTTTTATGCAAGCGAAAGCTAACCCCAAACATTATTTTGCAATTTTAATAGAGATCGAGGGAATTTCATAACCATCATTAACTGCCACCACCTTCGCACGCTTTGCCCTTTACAATCTCATTTTTTTCATATATTCCAAACACACAATTAATAATAATAAATACATGGACAGCACTTTAGATGATGGTTTTTTTTTTTTAATTTACTGATCATCCTTATCATCTGTCTGCCTACTTGCCCTCATCACCCATACGTCATTATTTGGTGCCAAACCTTACTGACCCACCTCCCATCTCGTCAAATTTGGGCCTTTATTCAATTGCTGTGGGCCATTCTCTAGATGGGCAGTGTTCATTTGTTTTTGTTATCACTAGACGCAAAATAAATTATTAAAAAAGAAAGAAAAAGCATTAATGTTACAAAATAAATTATTTTCGTGTGTGCCAAATTCATAGAAAACCTTTTCTTTTATAACTTTTTGAGTATGTTTAACATAACATAAATAACTCTCTATTATCACATTATGCAATGTGTGAGCTTTAGAGCAATTGATGTCTCTTTGTAAAATGTAAATGGAAGGTTACTTATAATTATAATTGACGATTCACTCCCAATTCTCGTAAAACGAAGAGCTTGTGTATCAAAATTTGCCTTAAAAAAAACAAAAAGAAGACATTATGACATATATGAATATGAATTTCTCGTATGTGATTATAATAACTTATTACTGACTAGTACTAATAAGTTCCAGCAATCACATTTTATGACTACGCAGTAGAAAGCTTTGAGCCTTAAACAAGTATTTTTGTTGCATTTGACATCATAATAGTTAAGAGGATTACTTTAGCTTATACTCATCGGAACTTCAACTATGAGAACAAGAAATATACACCCTCAACTTATCATGTTGGGATTTAGCATTGACCAACCTTTCATCCTCCCCAATAACCGCACAGGAAATGGCTCCGAGGATGGTACATTATCATTTACGATAAACCAGAAAATAGATCTTTCCTTAAACAAAAAAGAATTGCTCATGGGATTGTCTGTTCTTCCTTTTGTCTCCTCTCCACTTTTCCTATTCAAGAACAGATCTTCCGGGATATTGTCACCGCGTCGGGCCCCTCGACCGGAAGCCCTCCGGCTTTGACGCTAACAGCTTAACCGTAGGCATGTGTCCTCTCATTAGGTCTCCAAGGCAAGCTCCATGAATATTATATGATGGAAACAATAGGTCCATTAGACGTGCGCGATCCAAGACAATAGCAATTATCATGGTTCGAGGTAATATTGCTTTTCTAACCAAATAACTAGTTTTGCGATAATGATTGCTATCATTTGTAACGATTTTAACAACCTCATTAGCGCTCTTGAATCGGAATTCAATTGTAAGAATTTTACATTAGTCGTTCGACTCCTGATATGTATTGGTAGATAAGTGACTTACGTAAGAATATGTTACAATTAAAAGTTTATGGTTGGTAGTGTTGAATGTCTGGCTATAGCATGGACAAGTCCATGGCAGTACAAAAGTACGGTCACTTTGATTCTTCCTAGTTCAATTCCCTTTAATGCCGTAACCGGACATTTTACATGAGAAAGCATGTGAAGAAGAAACCAAATATGAGTGATAATGAATGTGACATGTCTGACCAGAAACAATTAAAAATTTATCTGTAGTAATCCCTATCGCCAGCTAGCTAGCAAACATCATCCCAGCAATGCACACGAGTGAATTAGGAGCGATACTGATAGTTACGCTCTATATTATATACATATATATTGTTTATGTTTTTAGTTCTATTGCTTTTACCCTTTCTCTCACATATTTTACCCAAATTCACTGATGTATGTAGGGCAGCATCGCCATGAGCTTTCTCTTTCATTATCTATGACAATTTTCAGAACTTTTGTTTTTAGTATCGAAAACAAGATTTTGGTGTCAAACTCAAAACGGAAGGTTGTTTGTTTGTGTTTAGAAACAGTTGACAAATCGAATCCGACTGACTATAATAGGAGATTAACAACTCCGTAACTCCAAGTTACTATTATGAATCCAAGGCTGTAAAAAGTCAAAAGTTCTCTTCACGTCAGAGGATCCATCTTGTAATTTGCAACTGCGTCTGGATATTATTGGATGGTTCGAGTTTGACTTGT
>JAOSBO010000006.1:6692577-6704125 GCA_027563915.1 Erythroxylum rotundifolium
TCTCTTCACGTCAGAGGATCCATCTTGTAATTTGCAACTGCGTCTGGATATTATTGGATGGTTCGAGTTTGACTTGTCAATTTGCTCATTAACAAGTCAAAGTTCAAATTTTCAAGATAGTCCCCTGCAAAACTTCCTATGACCGAATAACAATACTTCTTCATTATGTTAATAAAAATTGCTTAGACAGGTAATCAGGTATTGTGGTGGTGAATTTTTCAAGTTATATGGTAAACGTGGAGAATCAATAGATAATGACAATAATTACTAAGATTTATTTCGATTGATAAGTTGGTTGTTATAAAGCATGAAGCCCAATTGCTGATATCTATAACAATCAATTTTTGCATGCATAAGATCTTTAATTATAAACTCTTTCCTACATAAGTTTCTGTAGATCAATTCCGACATCATATCTCCAGCAGGGATATAAATCAAGATTCAAAGGAATTACTTGGTTTTGGGTGCATCGAGCAAAGTGTCTTATTTAAGGCAGTTTAGTTGTGGAGTGGATCCAATTAAGTCTGGGCTTTATATGTCCACAAATAACCAACTTAAAACGACAGGGGCGGTAGGGATGCGCAAGAAACTGTCTACATCGTGACTTGACATAAACCTCATCAGTACGAGTAGTGCCAGAGAACCAAATAAAATTTTGGAACAATGCATTATTAATCTTATCTCCGAAGATTGTGCTGATGAGGAATTGCAACAATATTGTGTGTTAGGAAATGAACCGTCATAGGAGAAAAGAGCACAAGGGGTATGTAATTTTTTGTGGTGCAGAACATACTTTATGCTAATGGGAACGAAATTGGTTTGTCACCCTACTGCAAATTGTACCCAGATCTTGGAATATATTCTGAAATATGAATCTTATGTGGGATTCCTTTAATTTCTAAAGATGAGTTAAATTATACCTCCTGACAGCCAACAAATAGAATTCAATCTCACTTAAAAACAGTATTAAATATATATACAAACTAGAAAGTGATTATATTACCAAAATGATGAGCTTCCAAAACTAGTTAGGATGCTTCTGCACCTCTACTCTGATACTCTCTAGTCGAAGAGGCTCGGACGGACAAGCCATTGCAATAAACTTTGGCACTGTATCCCCTGGCATCAGAACTGGCAGGCTCTGACCTCTATTTTGCTTTTTCTTCTGTTTAGAACAACAACAAAGCATGCATGGGCCTTTGTGAGGTGTTCAAAATAGTCAACCAAAAAACAAGTTCTTAAGTCATTTTCTCTTAAGAATAACGTCAACACAGCTTAAGCTTAAGATTGTATAAACTCGCCAAAAAAAAAAAGAAAAAACATTAGACGGGAAAGAGATACATACGACAGTCGGAGGTGTATATTCAATTTCTAGGATATGGTCGTCTTCGTCTTCATCGCTTGAACGTCCTAGTAAAGATCGAACCTTGTCCCAGTGTAGACAACAAACGAAAAACCCACTCATGGCAAGCAGAGTTATGAACAGAAGAGCTACGCCTAGAGGAAACCCAATGGACGGACGGGTGGAATCATCATCATCCATGGTTTATTGCTTTCAGTTTCTTCTTATCTGATCCCGTTCACTAAACAAATGAAAACAGCACAGAGCATACAGCGTGAGTGGTAACAATTTCAGGGCCCCGTCCCGCGGCTGCTCGCAATTTATGGAGAAGTGAGTGCGGTTTGGTGTGTGTTGGGTACACTTTAACGTACACTTCATCCTGGGTACGGAAAGTGCGGGCCCAGTTCTGCACTTGGTTTCTGCTGCTAGGAATGGACGATAGTTGGTTGGTTACCTTTTTCTGGTATGTTTTGCTGTGTAAGGGAGAGAAGTTTTAAGGTTTCAAGAAAGGTTCTCTGCCACTTGCCCTTGCTTTCTGGTTCATTTGGTGTTACCCAATTTATATATAGAGAGACTGGAACATACCAACATTTGTAATTCCAATTTGCGAATGTCTTGAAGCAGTGATTAATTAATAATTCTGAACTATACGCCTATTATTTAAACGGAAACAGTTAGAATAAGAGTTGGCGAGGACTTTACGAGAATGAAATATGCTATTCATAGCAAGTAATGCTAGAAAATGTAACGATCCATGTATTTATTGGGACAATCTCTTAGATGGAAATTCAGTTACTAGATAGAAAAATACAAACAAAAGTCCTGTTGCGATGTCGTTAAGCTGAGTATGTCACGCCTAGCTAATTGTAGCGTCTAATATGACACTCCCATGCCGGTATGAGCTCACCACCGTGCTTTCTAGCTAACGGAAACCTCACAATTCTACGTCTGTCGCCGCCTCACTGAGCTCTTATTGTTTGAAGTTAGCGTGCAGCTTTCATTTTCTGAGCACAACACGCGAAGTTTTTAAGTTGGAGATTGAACATTTTCTTGAACTTCTGGACAATCCTATCAACTTGGTGTACGAGTAGCTGATACTTACACCACTTGGAAGCTACGTTCAGAAGTTGACTACTAATTTTGAGCTCAAGACAGTGAGCTAATTATGAAGCTGATTACAACTAGTGGATAGGGTGAAGTGGTCAACAGGCATTTTGGATAGTGGGGCACTCGAATTCAGTTTACAGTGGTAGCACCCTACTTTAATAGATCAGTTTGATTTAATTTTTACGACTAAATGCAAATCTTATGTGATATATTATTAAAAAAACCAGAAGAAATCGTTCCTAAATAATTAATGAAAAAAAGTAAGATGGAAAATATTTCATTTTCTCAAATTAAATTAAACTGTAAATAAAGTTTATGCAAAAACATAACTAAAATGCTGTGTGCGTTTTTGCTGGTTCGCCCTCTGATTTTCTCTTCATGTAATGTGTGTAAAAATTAAAAAAAAGAGTTATTTGTTTATCAATATAACCTCAAACTCCTCGCATGTGGTTGAAAAAGCTTGTTGTAGTTCAGGATTCAAAATATTAGGTCCCAGTCACTTTCAATACCCAACTTATCCACCAACAACAACAGTAACCTATAAACCCCTGGTCCTAGTGGATGCTATGATTCATAACTTGATGAAGCCTACTAGACCGATGAGTGGGAATGGAATACTCTTCTGTACCATGATACCATCTGCTGTATATTGATTGAAATGACTCGCATGTTTCTTTTCAATAAATTATCGCATATTCTGTTCAATCCTGCCTCTCTAAAGATTAGTACTGGGTGGGAGCCCATTTCCTTAGATTCAATTCTTGTGAAATTCAGGTCATAAAAAACTGTCTTTACTGACACTGCTTAAACCCATGATCCTCTTTTTCTTATTTCTGGAAATCTGATTTACCTTTGAAAAAGTCAATCGCACCTCTGAAAGCATATGAAGCTTGCCTTGCATTCTCGTTTTTGGAAACTTGGAATGCGCCTATTATTCTTCGTATTTCTAGGTTTTGTGTTTACGTACTTCGTCTGGTTCTTGAAAACAATTGTAGCATACTTTCATAGTTTTAAGGATATGAAAAATACAATACATTACCCACTAGATTGAGTTTTTGGAAAAGTTTGGATTTGAAAAAAAAATGTTTTGGTTCTGGACTGTGTATGTTTATGGTTGCGTTTTTTCTTTTTTGATTCAAACTAGTGGCTATAGACTTTGTCACCTGTGATCAGCCTTCACAGTGGCAGACATTGCCAAGGGCTGAGAAAACAACCGAGGAGGCGCATGAAGATGCGGCTAAGATGGAGACAAACCAGCAGCTAGGGGAGGCGATAAAGACTAGGGGAGATGGCAGTTGGGGAGAAAGCAAAGGTGATAGCACGACTAACCAGAGAACCCTAACTCTCTGGATAACTACGGGCGCCCAAAAAGGGATAATTGCGTTAGTTCTCCACGACTTGGATCGTTGCATGTGGCTCACAAAAAAAATTGGGAGCATGACAGTCACGCTTCTTTAATCTTTTAAAAACCAAACTGAACCAGCCATTTGGATTAAAAATTGCCTGAATTGACTAGTTTTCCGGTTCAGTTTTATTTGATAATGTTTATATATAAAAACTGACCTGTTTATTTAGGAACTGAACTACAAAAAATAATACATTTACTGACGTTTTCTTTTGCTTTTGCGGCATCTAGAAAATTATCGCCAAAAGTCAACATATTGCGACAATTTAAAACAATCGTCATTAAATCTAAAACTTTGGCGACCAAAACAAAAACCGTGACAAAGGGTAAAATATTTTGCGACGCATAACATAATTCATCACAAAATGCTGAATATTTAGTAACGATTAAAAAAAACCGTCACCAAATGATACACAATGAGCGACGATTGCATATGTTCATCGCTAAATAGACTTATGGTAACGCTCTTTTTAAATCGTTACCATAATTTGTTAAATATTTGGTGACTAATTTGAAAAATCGTCACCAAAGGTCGATATTTGGCAACAATATTTTGAAGCATGACCAAAAGGTCAACATTTGGTGATGATTTTCGTAAATTGTCGAAAAAGATTACACATTTAGTGACGAATTCTGAAAAACAATTTTTGAAAATCGTCACCAAATGGTTGACATTTTTCAAAATTGTCAAACAAACATTTTTCTAATATATCATAGTTAAGATATGTTTTATTGGAGATTTGATTTGAATGTTTACAACGTATTATTGAAAAAAATTAACAACATAATTTTAAGTGTTAAATAGTAGTATTAATTAATCATTAATATTTACTAACATTGCTTAAATTTGTTAAAAAATTTAAAAAATTAGATCAATATAATAATATGATATATAGAGTAATATTAACGTTGAATTAGAAATTTAACAATTCACATAGTCATAGAATCAGAACAATAGCAGTCCACATTTAATAGTACGCACATTGACTCCTAACTAGTAGAGAGGTTGTTTGACAAATTCTTATAGATACAACAATAAATAAACTTTAAAGCTGAGTGTAGTTGATTGCATTGATAAATGATAATGATATTATTATTTATTTAGATTTAAGTGACATGAGAGTCAGCAAAGGTAAATGAGTTCTCGATGTTTGGATTCCTAAGAAGAGTCTTTGTACATTTGAAGGCAACAATTGAAATAGTCATAGTTCTTCTCTCAGGTGTAGGGTTTTTCACACCCTCTTGAAACAACATTTGCGCTATAGCTAAATTTGTAAAGGATACAGTGAATGAGTCGCTAGATTTAGTACCTAAAACACAATCAATATATAATTTAGATATTGTCAGATTAGTAAACTGTTAAATGAACCGAAATTGGAGTGACATGCATACGTGAATGAGCAGATGATGCAGGTGGAATTGATGAATTTTCCAAAACAACTGATTTCCATAATCTTTTACGGACTATTGTGACATTGCTCCTGCCTTTATGGGCATACATGTAATCTTCGAGACTTAAAGAAGCTTAAACCAACATGTAGTATATACCATCAAATGTGAATATAAATAATAGCTTCATAAAAGGAAATAAGATGTACATAATAAAGAAAGTGGCGTTGTTCGGATGATACTAAACACCTTGAAGTAGAAGATCGGCCATGGAAGGCAAACGATGATTAGTGTATTAGTGGAGATTTTTTTTCTGCATTGTTTAATTTTTCAGTAGGGACAATTTTGCCACATTCCTCCCAACAGAATGAATTAGGGCCATCCAGAACTAGTCTCCATGTCGACATTCCTTGATTAATCTGCAAATGTCAATTTAGAATTAAATGATGATTTGTTCAACTCCAATCTCGTTAATAACTGAATGTAGTCTAGTTTATCACTTATACATCTTTAATGTGCCTAATGATATGAAATTTACCCTTACTAAAATTTCAAAAATCTATTGTGTAGTTTGTATCATAAGAAAAATTTAGAATTTAAAGTAAAACAGAGATAACTATGTTCTTGATTTACAGAAATATAGTATTATTCATAAAATGCTTAAAAGATATAACAAATAAAATACAACCATAACAAATAACAAAGAAATCAACCCATCATCCACAATAACTATAAACATATCACCCACCTAATTGATTGTAAGTCCAAACTCAAGTTTGCCTTTCTCCTTGCTCTTGCCTTGAATTTTTTTGGTTTCCTTCAAACAAACAAAATTTCATTCAAATATACAGTTATCATATACCAAGAATTAAACCCTAGGTTTCATAGCTAACAAAACTCATTTTACAAGCATGAAAATCCTTGCTATTTTCCTCCAAATGGGATCAATCTTGGCTCATTCTCTAGCTCTCTTCATTTCCCACATTTTCCTCTTCTTGTACTAAGTCTAAATCTCGCTAGATTTTGCTAAAAATCCTAGCAAATCTTTCTCTCTCTTTCAAGCTCCCATATCCGAAGCTTCAAGCTTTTCTCTCTCCCTCTTTTCCTCTTTCTCTTGGCTGAAATGAAGAATGGAGAAGAAAGCATATAGCTTTCTTTCTATTATCAATCTCACCTAAAACGCCACATGTCATCTTTTCATTTGTCCATGTCAAGATTTTTGACTCCCACTAACTCTCATCTTTCCTTTATTCTATTTCACTCATTTGTTCATGTTAAGATTTTTGTCTCCCACTAACTCTCATATTTCCTTTATTCTATTTCACACCACAATCTCTTATTTAGTTATTCAATTAACTCCTTCCATGTATTGGGCCACTATTTACACAACTTCCAATTTATTTCAATTACATCCTTTCAATGTACCATTGACTTAATTTCTTCAATTCACACTTGAATTCTATCCAATTGCATCTAAAATGAATCATTACACTCAAAGTACTTATAAATAGTTCAATTGGATTCTTGATCATAAATTTCTAAATTTACTAAAATGCCCTTAAGCTTTTCATAAATTACTATTTTACCCAAATAGTTTCTCACTTTTTCAATTTAGTCCTTTTTCCAAATTTTAACTCACGTCATGCTTCCAAATTCTCAATCATTAATCACCGAAAAATTTTAAATACAAATAATAAGATTAATTGTAGATTAAGGGCTAAAGGTTATATGTTGTAATGTTAGTGATGGATTTGGTCTAAATGAAATGTGGTTTGCAATCCTTATGAATTCAACTAATAATAAAAAGAAGATAAAAATTTTGCAAAAATTTTGTCTATTTTGTTTTTCTACCAAATTTAAAATATATATTAGTAATTCTAAAAAATTAAGCAAATCAAGATGAACTCCATATGTAAGTGTAAAAGACAAAATTTTCATTTTGTTATTGACAATAGGAAAAACTCATATATGTTAATCAATTAAGAAAATTAAGAATGTAAAGAAAATGCTTGGGTTTTGGCAACATTTTGTATAATCGGTAACAAAATTGGATTAATAGGCAACGAAAGTCCGAATCGTTGACAAAGGTATAGATTATTGGCGATGATTTACTATTTGGTAGCAAATTGTTGTACATTTTGTGACGCTATTATGTTTTATAGTAATATTTTAACATTTTACAGTGACATATGGATTCGAATCCAGTCGTTTTCCTTGTATTGGCGATGAATCTATGATATGGTAGGTAAATGGGATTTATTACTTACACTACACGATTGTGTTGATGCACAATAGTTCAAACCTGATGCGGGAAAGATTTTGTCACCATCATGTAAACTTGATGCGGGAAAGGTTTTGTCACCATCATGCACACCTGACAAGTTAAGCATTTTGTCACGATCGTGCTGGTGTGTGATCGTGCATCCTTAGGAGCAAAGGTTTTTGGCGAAGAATATGTATTTCATCATCAAATGTTGCTATTGAAAACAAAAATTATAAATGAGACGATGTCGTTAACCCAAATCCCCCCAAACCCTGCCTCCTACTAGCTTGTTTCTTCCTCCTCTCTCTTGACTATCATCTTCTCCATTTTTCCTCTCTTCGCCCGTTGGTTGTCAAGTTTTCTTTATTAAGATGCTATTGTCCTCTATCGTCTCCCTATAGTGCTACTCAACCTGGTAAGAACTTGTAAAATTTTTCTGGGTTTATTTATCGTCTATCATTGTGTTTGTTAAATGGGATGAAGAGGGGTCAAACTTAGGATTAGTTGTTGAGTTGTTTGCTTGGATTAGTTGTTTATGTGTTAATGTTGGTGAAGAAAGGCAACTGAGAGGATGAATGGTTGAAGAAGACTTAAGTTATGTTATGCTTATAAGGTGTTTGATGAAAGTCCTCTATAATATGTTCATAAATTTTGCTTCTTCATATGCTATTGAATGGTTACATTATCAGCTAAAGAAACTTCTAAGTTTATTATAGAAGCATTATAATCTGTGTAAAATGAATTACATTGTGGTGTATGCATAATGATATATCTCTCTACATAACTTCTTACACCAAATCCATGGTTCAGTGAAGAGAATAAATAAGGTAGAAGAAGAAAAAATTGTTAAAGTTTTCTGGAAAATAAATTATTAAAGTTGATAATTAAATTTAGTATTGTATAGTTAGTTACGTTAAGTTCTGTTAAATATTATTGTGAGTAGATATAAAAGTAGAAAGAACGATTTTAAATTATGAAATTAAAGATATTATGAATGGATGAAACTTAATGAAAGCAAATTCATAGTCCTCTTGATATGTTAGGTAAACAAGTATTGAAAAAGTTACAAAATTTGCATTGCATCAAGAACGAAAAAAAAGCCTAAAGTGTGTATATTTTGAATTTGATTTGAAAGTGGAGAAAGTATAGGAATTATTGAAAGTGGATAAAGTATAAAAACCAATTAAAATTTATCCACCAAATTAAAACATGTTATCTTTATAAATTAAATTAATGTTAATAAGCATGTTCTATATATCAATGAAAAGCAATTTTTTTAGAATACTAGACCACAATTTTTTTTTCTTGATCTTGTCTATATACTCACTCCCAAGATCATTTTGCATTGCATCAAGAATGAAAAAGGCATTCTCATTTATGTTTTTGATTTTAAGGCAAAGGCATTAATCATTATTGTTTACATCCTATCTCATTTTCTTAGTTGACAAATCAATAAACATATAGCCTGAAATGACTTAAAGTTATCAATTCTTAATTGATTGAGAAACAATTATAAAAATGTTCAACATCCTTTATTATGCCTTAAATATGCTTGTATAGTATCATGAAGAAAATATTTTATGTTTAGTTGCTGATTGTCTATAAAGTTTATTTGCAGATTTTGTGTTCCTCTGCTTGGTTGGGAACAAAATAGTAAAACTTGTGTGACATCTTCAGGTATACAAATTAGTAGTAATTACTATTGTTTTATATATCGTTTGTCATTTCATTTTGTTGTATATTGTTTACTAAATTAGTGCATATGAACTGATACAACATTGTTGACTGCATGGACTAGCATAAACATAGGTTTTTTTTAATGTAATATAAAATAAAAAATGCATGTTGTAACTTTGTTATCTTCTTTTATTGTATTGTCTTTTGTTGTTGATGTTTTACTTATGTTAATTTACGAGGAGTATATGCATTTTTTAATGTTTCACTTATGTTTTTGTGGAATGTTATGCCAAATGTTTAGTATTTGACTACTTATCTCCTTATATTCATATGAAAAATTGATATTTGAGTTAAGATTATATGTTATGTTCATATTTCGATTTACACAGGTTCATTATAATGACACCTGGTAGAAACAAAGGAAGAGGGTAGTAATGATTGAAGACGTTCCTCCCACATAATAACCAACAAATGCATCATCAAATGAAGAAAGTCAACAATAACCTTTAACAACATCGACTGCTGGTCATGAGGGATCTTTAGGTCTGTTATTATTAACCAAACATATTTACATTAATGTTGAAATTACTTAATACATGTTTAATGTGTTTTTTTATTATGAATTTTTTGTTTTCAGGTTCCAATATTGGCATTAGAAAATGAGGTAGAGGTAAGACAAAAGGAGCCAAGTTACAATGGATGAATGTTGCAATGAATAGCAAGTTATCTGTGACAATGGACATCACGCAACGACGCTCGCTGGATAAGATCCAATCTATAAAATTGGCCAATAAGTTGGGCATCGTTGTGAGGAATGAGTTGCCTTGCTTTTAACATGCTAGGCAGTTGAAGGAAGACAACTTGCTCCAAAATGCTTTGGACAAAGTTTCGGTAATATTTCAATTCATTTAATTATATGTATTGCGATTTTACTTAACAAAAAAATTGACTTATACGTCTTCTTCTTCACAGATGAAGCTCAATATCGTTGATATCGACATGTCTGAGGTTTCAAGCAGTGTTAGTTCACTGTTCAAACAAAAGGTGAAGGATCATCGATATAGACTTCATAAATATTACTAGTCTTTCCCTTCCAATGAAAGAGGTAAGGAGACATGTTCTAGAATAGGTGACTCTAGAAAATTGGAGTCAAATGCGTGATTACTGGGCCTCAGTGAAGGTTCAAGTTTGTTTTTTTTTTTTAGATTTTCCTTCCATTAATTTTCTTTATACATTTCATGATTACTTCTCTTAATTTAGGAAAAGTGTGAGAAAACCAAGGTGAACATAACAAAAATGAAAACTCCTCATAACACCAGCTCTAGATCATTTGTTATCGTCCGACAAGAATTTCTAAGTATAAAATTTTCAATTTATTATTCTATTTCTTAATACACTAAATTCTAATTAGTTATAATTTTTAAAATTTATATAATAGAGCCAAACACAACTCCAAAGATAAGAGTGTGACAGGATCATACTGTATAAGCACACACATTATAAGGAAGGTCAAGGCTCGACGTTTGAAGAGGCACAAAGTAATTATGTAAGTACAAACAAATTAATATTACAATTTATTTTTCTTTGTAACAGTAAGTAATAATTTTTAGTAAACTTGATTTTCTATTTTAAATTGTAGGACAAGATGTAAGAGTTGTTGCAAATGTCATTGTCTGAGGGGAATCAGCCTAATGTCAAAGACATTTGCAACAATGTCCTGGGTATAAGATCGGGCTATATCAAAGGTCTTGGGTATGACCCGAAGCTTATTGGCACATCTTCTTCATGATCAGTATATGTCACGATGCTTCAAGAGGAGAACCAGGCACTGAAGACTAAGTTACAATGTACAGAAGAGAAGTTAGATCATAATGTAAAAGAAGTGAACAAGCTTAAAAAGATAGTTAAACAATTACTAGGTTTTGCATATGCTAGTGGTTGTGACTCAGGCTGTATTTGGATTTGCGGTGCGGTGGGGATAAGTACTTATCTACTACAGTTTGCAAACGCAGATACATGTTTGGATTTGCGACTGACAATTGCAGGTTGGGAAAAACTGCGGTGCCACCGCAGAAATAGATAAGCAAAAAGGGGGCTGCGATAAGAAACTGCTTATGCGATGAAAATTTTACTTTCCAATAATAACCTCATGATATTTTCGTATTTTCCATTATGCCCTTACTTAATTAATATAAGGAAGTTTTTGTCAATAATATTTAAGTAAGGTGAAATAATTTATTTAATAAATTTATTTTATTTATATTTTCTTATTTTAATTTAATAATTTGATATTTATAATTTGAATTTATATGACTAATAAAATATTTTTTGAAATATTTATTTACTAAATTTATTTTATTTATAT
>JAOSBO010000006.1:6706199-6722292 GCA_027563915.1 Erythroxylum rotundifolium
TTCGGGGTATCTGACTTCCCGAATGAATCCGGCGTCAAGTAATTTCTCTGTCTCTCTTTCGATCACCTCCTGGCGTTCCCTGCTATGCCATCGCTTCTTCTGTCTGACCGATCAATAGTCGCTTTGAATACCCAGGGAATGGGATGCAACTGAACTGGAGATTCCGGGCATGTCGCTCGGCCTCCAAGCGAAGACAGATCTGTTCTCCGCCAGGCAGTTTGTGATTGCCTTGGCCAACCCTTCTTCGAGTTCAGAACCCAAGTTTGTAAACCTGGATCGGTCTTCTTCGTCCAGTATGACCTGCTACGCTTCTTCCACAGGATCTATCATCTCTGTCTCCTCATCAGCTCTCGCATCAAGGGAGCTCGCCAAAACGGCCGTTCCTTCGAGGGTCCTTGTTTCTACCAAGTAACACTCCCTGGCGGTTCTTTGCTGGCCTCTGATACTACTGACGCCCTGGGACGTTGGGAACTTCATCGCTTGATAGTAGGTCGAGACTACCGCTCTGAGGGCGTTTTGAGTAGCCCTTCCAATTATCGCATTATAGGCTCCCGCGAACTTCACAACTAAGAATTCAACGTTCTTCGTTATATGACGTGGCTTGCGTCCGAACTCCACGCTCAAGAGGACTCTGGCGAATGGGTAGGTCGTCGCTCTCGTCACCCCCTTTATAGGTCCTTCTATTGGTAGTAGTCGCTCTTCCGAGAGCTCCATCTGCTTGAAGGCATCGTAATATAGCAGGTCGGTCGAGCTGCCTGTGTCGATCAATACCCGCCTCACCTCGTTACGGTCTATACTCAGCGTGACTACTAGCGCATCATCGTGGGGACAGCGGATGCCAGCTAGGTAGGACTCGTCGAACGCGATCACCTCCTTGGTCTGTAGTTTTTTCTTCACCGATTGGCCCTCGGTGGTCCTTCCGGCATGTCTCTTCCTGCCGCTGACGGCGGGCCCTCCTGTTGCATTGCCGCCGAAAATCATGAGGAGCGGCAGGGAGGTGGTGGCGGGTGACGCGAATGCCGCGACAGTGGCCGCGTCAGGATGTGTTGTCGCCGCCTGACGGGCCTGAGTGTCTCCGGAAACGGTGCCGCAACGCCCGGCCCCACGGTGGGCGCCATTTGGTTCCGTCGGGTCTGGTTGGGGCTAGGCGATGCCACTATGGTCCATGGGTCAGTCAGCTGCGGCAATGGACGTATTTGCAAGACAGCAAAGGCACGTCGGGAATAGATTCCCGGGAGGCCTCTCCGACGCTCAAGTCAGTCTCTTAGTGAGAGTTTTTTGTCATAGTTGGATCCAGAGTAGCCGAGTTTTTCTAGATCATACCTGTTGCGTGAAGAGGTAAAGAGCTTATATAGCAGGTATCTGTAATCATCATTAGGAATGGAGATGGTCGTGTGCACGTTAACTCGCCCACGCACGTTACCTCTCCCATACCATGTTTCAGCGTGAATTCAGGCACCACTGACTATCCGAGAGTGGTTCTAGGAATGGGTCTGGGCCTGAAGCGACCGACCCGACCATGGTTGAACTTATCTCGATTCATTTATGCAGATGTTTGAAGCAACATAACTGCTCCATACATTTAGGTTGGGACAAATAACTAATAACTAATATAACTGACAAACCAATATTAACCGCCATAACCCAGAACAACCACCATGCGACAACTGCCACGATCAGAAGTTGAAGTGAACTTTAACTTGTCATACATGAATTTTCAGTTGCTAAAATGCCAAAATCATCCTGATCCCAACTTTTTGGTGACTTATTTAAGTTTTTGGACAATTTTGTTGCATCAATTCCTTATCAAAACACGAATCTACTATTTTGTCAAAATTGTTCAAGATTTTGTGTGTACCATACACCAAAAAGAAAGTTTTACATCCTCCTGCTCTTTTTAAAAATTCAAGTTTTAGAGAAAAACAATATTATTGTCTTGCTTACTTCCTATATTTTTAAAAGTTCTAGTACTTCGTATTCATATCTATGTGTAAATTAATTCGGTGAAAATATGAAAATCAAATTATTATGTAAGTGTTGTGTTGATGTTATTATAAAAATTTCAGTGATATATTTGAATCCAAAAAAAGATTTACAATATATAAGATAATCTTAGGAAAAATATAAAAGAAATCTAATTTCTTTCGATTGCTATATTTTCTAATTCATTAATGTGGGGCAAAGAACATAAACAAACTCTAAAAAATTGGCAAAATTCGATAAGCATATTTAAGAAAGACGATTAATGAATGTTCTTACTTAGAGATGTCTGGAAATAGTTATATCTGGCTCTTCCCTCTCAATAATCTTTAACCTTTGGACTTTCGTGGGGAATGTATTGTAGAGGATAAACAAAGACTATGAGGACTTCCGGGAAATGTCACATATGGTTTAATTAAAAAAATTACTACTCATTTAAAAAATAAAAATTAAAGACCAAAATTGTTTTTCTAATAGTTTTTATTATCTGATGAAAACATCTCTCAGCATGCTTACACCGGCACCGAAAGCTTCTACATGCCATTTTCGTGAGGAAAGATCCCAATTTGCAATATAAAATTTAGACTTCTGCGTAGAAGTTATCTGCGGGACCCTTAAAACAATTGTATCACGGCTGCCATGCATATACGAACAAGTCATGCTTTGTGTAACTTTTGACATATTAAATTGGTTCTCCTTTGTGCCTATTCACGTTGTAATAAATATCAAACCAAAATAAGTAGCTGTATTTGGGTATTTGTATCTTTTTTCACGGGGTAAAATTATATTAAAATTTGGAACTATAATTAGAATTTTAAAATTAAAAAGATTAAAAATTCGTTCCTTAAGCGTATAACCACGATGAATGTGGTCAAGATAATGGAGTCATTCAAAAATTTTATGACTCTTAAACCATTTTTGTACATACCAGATGACATTATCGGTTAGAAGAGCTACGTAAGAAAGGTAGTGAAAATTGAAAGTGATAAGAAAGAAGGAGATCGTAGTTAATTGCTAGTGGAATTTCATGGTTAGAGACACCGAATCATGCTTCTCTTAGATTATTGGTGGCCAATTCAAATTTTGCCCTTTATCGAAACATTGGAAAGGGTTGTGAAAAATCGAAAGTGTTAAAAGTTCCGCAAACCCTCCGTAAACTTCTTTGATACAAGCAAAATAAAACCAAGCAAAAACGAAATAATAAAAACACCAGAAATTTGTTAATGCAGTTCGGCATTCCTTGCCTATATTTGCGGGGCTTTCATCTAGCTTAATCACTTTCACCGAAGTACAATAGATTTACCCAAGGGTTGAGTGATAAAGCTTTAGTGAGCCGATATCACTCAACCCTTGACACTATCTCTCAACCTTACTTCCCGTGAAAGAATTTCACACCCAATAGTACGACCACCTCGTACTAACTTCAACAGAGGATTTTCTCAATCAATCTTTTAACGAAAGAACAATGAACAAATAACTCATGTGGTTAAAATAATAAAGAACAAAAACTAAATACACTTAAGATAGACAAGAACAACTTCCCGATGAGTTCCGCTCCACTAAAATAGATCTAGAAGTCGTCGCAACAACAATAGGCTATACGGCTATATCTCTTTTTGGGCAATGATGTGTTTTACGGCAATAATAAAGAGAACAACAATGGAAGTAGCGCACATGAGGTGTCCAGAAGCAAGGTGACTCATGCAACTCCAATTAACACCCAATGACATTTATTCAACACCCACAATTGAAACATAAGAGAAAAATGCAGCATTCACATCAAGCATCTTAGGTTGGCGTGATCAGCATATGTAATTTCCTTGGCCAAGAAAAGCAACACCCACACATCATCTTCACTTTAACATCTACTGCACACACACACCATCTTCACTTTTTACACCCACTGAACCTTTAATTGATGGACACCCATGTAGGATACACACACCACAAATAACTCATGCTTCTTAAAAAACCCTAGCCATAGGTTCTCAAACAAAAGCGCACACAATAATTTCCCAGCCGTAGGTCATATATATTTGCCAAAGCCAACTTTTGTATACTTTCTAGAAAAGTGAATTAATAATTCACAATGAAACTTACCATTATCCCCTTAACCCTTCAACCATTAATTTTTACACAGACCAACTTCATTCATAGTGAAAGATATCCAACCATACCTTTTAACCACTTCATCATACACGTAATTCCTTTTATTTAAAATAGAATTCTCTTCAATAACCAATATCAAATACTCATCTATTTAAGATAGAATTTTATTCTATCTAAAATATTATCCACCCAGATTTTTAAATCCAAGATAATGCCAATTCAAAGAAATATGCTAAAATAAAATAAAGTAGATATATTTGACATATATCTAACAATCTACCCCTTTTTGGCATATTTGTCACAAATCTGAAGCTCCCCCTAAATCACATAATGAGACATATGGAAATTGAATTCAATCTAAGAACTCCCTTTTAATGCAACAACAAGTTCCAAAGAACATCCATAGTAACAATAATCCAATCATCCAAAATTCTCCCCCTTAGGACAAAAAATGCCAAAAAGTATGACAAATAGTCAGACATATACCTTGAAATCTCCTCCTGAATGGAACATATAAACAATTTGATATCTCCCCTTTGGTACAAAACAGTGCCAAAACGCATAATCATAAGAATCGAAAATAGATGTAGTGGAAGAATCATAAGCTCTTCAAGATGACAATTCACCATTAGTCAATACACATGCAAACATATCATTACTTACTTCAATTCCATCTTCATAAGACTGATCAAATTCATAAACCTAAGCAAATAAAGAAGAGTGTTGCCAATGTAGTGTGAGAGAGGGATACCCGAAAGAGAGATTCGTACTGATAAGAGAGCTTAAGAGTCTTCGGTAGAACCAAATAAAAGTCACAATGCAAACCACCAAAAACATGAGACGACAATGATAACATAAAATCTAAAGAAAAACTAAAGAAAACTTTTTTTTTGACTTTTCTTTTCCTTTTTTTGTTTTTTTATAAAAAAACATCAAACCATACTTCAAAAATGTAAAGCACACATCCCTCGTGCCCCTCGAAGAATTTCAAACCTGGGCTTATTCCTCGTCACATTATCTCAGATATCAACTGTCTGATTGATTTCTTCATCTGAAGTAACTAATGTATCCTTAGTCTGAACAGTTGTTTCATAAGTAGTAACTAACTGTGAATCTAGACACTTTCTTATTTTTCCTTCACAATGTATTTGTGTCTATAGTTGACCCTTTCTAATCCAAGTGTACTTTGGTAATATGAGTTGCTACTGGAAATTTAATGTAGACTGTCTAGATTTTCGGTTTTGATCCCTTTTCACTTTTTACACCCACTACACCTTTAATTGAAGGACACCTATGCAGGATACACACACCACAAATAACTCATGCTTCTGACAAAACCCTAGCCATAGGTTCTCAAACAAAAGCACACACAATAACTTCCCAGCCGCAGGTCATATATATTTGCCAAAGCCAACTTTTGTATACTTTCTAGAAAAGTGAATTAATAATTCACAATGAAACTTACCATTATACCCTTAACCCTTCAGCCATTAATTTTTACACAGACCAACTTCATTCATAGTGAAAAAATCCAACCAAACCCTTCAGCCACTTCTTCATACACATAATTCCTTTTATTTAAAATAGAATTCTCTTCAATAACCAATATCAAATACTCATCTATTCAAGATAGAATTTTATTCTATCTAAAATATTATCCACCTAGATTTTCAAATCCAAGATAATGTCAATTCAAAGAAATATGCCAAAATAAAATAAAGTAGATATATTTGACATATATCTAACATGTTGTAAGTCCTCCCAACAATCACAGAAATGTACAAAGATAAATACTGAATATTCATGACATTACAAATATACTAACATGGTTGTGTATGTTTTTGTAATATTGGAAAGTTTTTATTACACAAAGTGCATATAAGAAGTGATACATATGATAGATTGTCTCAATATCTAAGGTTTTTTAATAAAAGTAAAGAAGTAATAGTGCTCAAATCATAATTGACAACCCACTGAAAAGAAACAGATCTAGTTTCATATTTAATATTTCCTTCAATCAACCACTGAACCACATACATTACAAAGAAAGAATAAAAAAGAACTAAAATTTTCTGAGTATGCACAACGAAAAAGTACGTAGATGCTCATTTTTATGCACAAGCATATGGATGATCAACAAACATCAATCTTTCATCTTTGCTTCTAAATACAGATACCCTATTGCCAACCGACCATAACTACAGTTCAGAAACACCCCTCCATCTAATGACCACCGCAAGCATTAACTAGTACTCAGTTGTCAAGTTGAATATGAAAAGCAGGGCTTGAATGACTCTAGCATTCGTCTACAGTAAATGTTCCTTCGTGGATGATACCACACTCGCCTTCTCCTAACCTTCGTCGAAAGCGGTAATCTTCAACTGCATGCAAATAAGGTCCTCTTGTAACACGTAATGATACTTTAGTTACATATCTCGGATCAAATGTGAAAGGGCAATAAACAAAGAAATGTGAAAATACCTAATTTCGATTCTATAATTTCAAACAAGCTTTCCAAAGATGAAACAAGTGCGAATCTACAGCCGTCTTCATAAGAATTGCTCACTGGGATGAGGTCAACATCTTTCTATAGTTTTCTCAAAACGTAAGCTCTCTTAACGGGTCAGAGAATCCTTATGCTTACGAATGACAAAAGCAACTATAAGAGACCTTAACCTTTATATATAGCTTCCATATCAAGCTTCCCCATCATAGGCTCAATATGGGTCTGGTCCATACTGATCGAGATCCATTTTCTACCTAGACTTCGACTCATTAATTTAGTTCATTTATTGGATCACTTTATTATCTTTATCTGGATCAAATACCGTAACTTAACCAATAAGTTATTGAAAAACCAAAAATGCAATTAAATGTTATCTAAATATATGGGAAAGGTAAAAAATATCCAACATTCTCCCCTTGGACAATACTTAATTGCAGTATTGATTCAAGTTGAAAACAATTTAAAAACTTGGTTAAGCTACGCTACTGTATTAGTCGACTAAGTTTAAAAACAAAATATTTAATCCAAAGATCATGAAAGTCCATCATTCTGTCCTGCAAGACTTTTGATAACAAAAAGTATCAAATGCATGTGTCAATTGGGACACAAATCCAATACAACCACATATACCTATTACCTCACTAACATGAACTGGAAAATGAAGTGTGAAAACTAGGATGATACATTGATGATCTAAATTATATCATCTTCATTTGTTGGTCTCAATTTCTCCAACTTTATCCTAAACTGCATATGCTAGACTGCATTAGAGAAATCTTGTTTTCTCTTACTGAATGTTAAACAGCATTGAAGAAAACTGGTTTCCTCTCACCCAATGCTAAACAACCTTAGAGATAACCTTTAAGTTCTCTTACTGAATGCTAACCCACATTAAAGAATCTTTATGGAATTAAAGACTTATATCCCTTTATGTCATGTCAAACTTTATGGATATCTGTATAAAACTGTATGTATCTAAATGACATAGGCTCAAGGTCAATTTGTATATATACCTAATGACGAAATGCTTAAGATTGACACAAATCTTAAAACCTTCATATTTATTATAACAATGTACGATAACACATGTTACTGAGGATAAATGATGATCATCTTTATTGATGACCCATCATATCATCATAATACATCAAATGTATAAATGTACAAATGTACATGGAGCAAACATAACGATCCCTTAATTAACAATGTCTAAGGACTTTAAAGCACCCATACTGTATACTTGGATTTCAAACACAAGTGGCCGAAGTCCTTTAGTTAAAGAATCGACTTATAATTTCTCAGTCCTTATATGCTCCAAACCTTAATGTCACGTTTTCGTATCAACTCAAACGCATAGACCCTGTGATGTTCTTATTGTTGCTAAACAACATAGCAGCAAGATTATCACAGTATAACTGAATGGGTCTAGCCATTGAATCAACTACAGACAACTTAAAATTAAGTTTTTGAGTTAAACAGTATATGAAGTAGCCCCATAACATGCACTATGCATACATGGTCGAGGAAATCACCAGTGTCTACTTGGCACTCTTCCATTACATTATACCATCTGCAAACTTAAAAAATTGTAACCTTAAGTGAATTTTCGATCATCCGGACACATAGCTAAATTTGAATCTGAATACCCTATGAGGTTTAGTTTGTTGAATTTTTTATATGTCAACATATAATCATTAATTCCCTTTAGTATCTCAACACTCACTTGACTACATTTCAATGATCTATACCAGGGTTAACTAAATATTGACCAAACAATCTAACAGTAAACGCAATGTCCCACCTAGTACTTAACCGAGCATACTTTAGGCTATCAACTGTACTAGAATATGGAACATTTGTCATAACCTCTCTCTTTACTTTATTCTTTAGATATGGTTTCAAAGATTATCACTCACTATGAGAGGTGTCTGACATTACAAGGTTACAGTTAACTGTATTAAACCTTTGTAACATATACTCAATGTATGCACTTTATGAGAGGTTTGATAAGTGTTGAGATATGTCCTAGTAAATCTAAACACCTGGGATAGAATTTTCTTTACCAAGGTCCTTCATGTTGAAATACCTAGCCAAAATTGGCTTAACCTCATGCAATATAGTCAAGTAATTCAAAGTGAGCAATATATCATCCACATGCAATAACAGGAAGTAACTTTGCTTCCCTGATCTTGTGATACAAACATCTATTTTAAGATTATTTTCCATGAAGCTGAAAGAGGTAATAACTTCATCAACTGTAAGGTATAACTTTCGAGAAGTTTGATGTAAATCATATATTGATTTGCATAACATGTAAGTCATATCAATTCCATCTAGATCCTAAAATCCTTCAGGTTGTACGATATTAATCTCTTCATAAAACGTCTTTATTTAGGAAAGTGACTTTGACAACCATCTGATGTAACTCTATATTATCATGGGCTACAATTGCCATAATTACTCAAAATATATCCTTCAAGGATACAAGAGAAGAAGTAACATTAAAGTCCACACTTCTCCCTGAGTGAACTATCAGACGACTGAGCGAGTTTATAAACCATTGAACTTTATCCTGAAATCCTTTAGGTCTTTAAACTTCATTTACAACTAACGAGTTTGCAATTCTGTTATAAATCAACTAACTCCCAAACCTTATTATGCTTTGTGGCTTACATTTCATCAATCATTGCATCGCACCATAAATCTGTATTGGGTCTAGAGACAATTTTTGCAAAAGTAACTGAGTTCGTAACATGTCTAATATCATATTCTTGTTAACCTAATAGACTATATAATTAGATAGGATAGTAGGTCATCTCACTTTAGTGGATTTATGTAACTGTATTAGATCTTGTACTCACAAGTACCTCTATATGTACAAGTATAAATTCATGTTCCTACATAAGCACTGTATGTAGACCTAGATCTACCGAATCTTACTGTATGAGTGACAGGTACATAATAACTGTAGTATCTACCCTATTATCATCCAAAGGGTCAATAGACCCACCATCATCATAGACATTATATCCCAAAAACTTAATTCTTTTTTATTCCACTATTATGATCCCTCCTTCTCTATAGTAAGATATGTAGCTTTAAAGTGGTCAATATATCTTACTAAATAAAAATGAACGGAACAAACATGCAATTTTTTCTTAATAATGATTATATTACCCTAGTAAGGCAACTTCATACATGAATGTGTGCGAGGTTGAGTTCCCACAGTTCTAGACAATCAAGTAGATTAGTTTTGTTCTGCATTGACTTTCAAGTCCTTTATGGTGTAGTTATGTCTTTCAACAATGCACCATTTTGTTTAGGACTATCCTACATAGTGAACTAAGTTACTATTCCAATCGATTTCGTATATCTGGCAAACAAACATTTTCAAGTCCTGAAACACCATATTTGTTATGATACTCTCCTCCATGGTCAGATCTGAAACTCTAAATGGATTTTTTCAATTAGTTTTTAACTTTCATTCTTTAAGCAAGAACACATGATTATAATGGGAATAATCATCAACAGATGTCATAATATATTTGGTTTTGTAAAATGCAACTATATAAGGTCTTCTGGTATCTATATGTATTAGACTTAATAAGTTAAAAGCATAAGTTGACCTCTATATCCTTATTTTAGTCAACTGACCCTGCAACAGTCATCATATGTTTCCAGATCATCATAATCTATAATCAAGAAAATGTTCTCCTTAATAAATCTCTCAACCCTAGCTTTGGAAATGTGGCCTAAACTTTTATGCCACATTATTTATGACTTTTCATTCATCAGGGTCCTTCTTTCTTGACTTGTTTGGCAAGATACGAAGAAGCATATATCTAATTTGGGGTAAGACATATTTTGTACAATCCATATGACAAGAAAGTTTTACCATTATGTTTTACGTTAAACACAACTGTACAATAGAAGCATTAAATACAAAATGTCAACCTTTTTTGTCTAAAATTGATGCAAAGATCACATATAAAATGTGTCATGTAAAAACTAAAATGGACCTTGTAGCAAGGTTTAGTACATACATTCCTTATAGATATTACTTCCACTTCTTCATTTTATTTTGAACCATCAATTTCTCCTTCCGTTTATTTGGCTTTATCCTAAATATGAGCCCTTTCATTGTGGAAGTACCTTGATAAAATATTTCACTATATAGCCACCAAGTACTTAATGCGACTATTGCAAATCAGATTTATAAATTGATAAGTTCAGGAGTTACTTGATGGTCACAATCTTTCTTTTTAGGCCTCATATTGTTGACTTTTTTATGTCATGCAGGCCTTTACTAACATTGGAATGACTATCACAATATGTGGAGAACATTTAGTCTTTCTACTTTTGATCTTAGTGGGCTTCATCTTTTTTTCCTTCGTTACTTTGAGGGTTGTAGGATTAGCAAGCTTGAGTTTCTCCTCCTTAATAACGTAATGGGAAATCAAAGCATTGAAGTCTCATTTCTCATCCAACGAATAATATGTCATCACTAGGTTACTAAACTCTAGAGGTAACGTATTCAGAGTTTGGTGAACTATTAAGACATCAGGAAGAGGAATGCTTAACATCTTCAATCTACCGTGAAGATAAATCATTTTTTATATGTACTTAATTACTCCTCCTTCTCCTGTATACCTCATAGAGAATAATTTTTTCAACAAGGTACTTGTCTCAAAACTACTTGAGATTGTGTACCTCTGGGAGATATTACCAAGAAATTACTTTGTTGTGTCTGTGTCCGGAAGTCCACTAAGCTGAAGGTCAGGAATGGGTCTTTTAATGATCAAAAGACTTAACCTATTACACTGATCCCAAGCTTCATAGGCTAATTTATAAGCTCTTGAGCTCATAGATTTGGGTAGAGATGGACTACCCGTCTGTGTTACCATATCAACCTCAGCTATCTCCATAGCATTCAATACATCCTTTGTCCATTTCTTTATATTGAAACCGATCAGAGTTTCAATGGTAACACTGATCTTGATAACCGAAAAGGTATTTGTAAAATGATAATGTTTAAATAAACACAAATGTAAGATAACAACCATACTCAAATCCATTAAATAATATCTTTTCCAAGAATCCAATCATATATATTATGAAACACCTTTGGGCTGAATACATAATATATACAATTAGACCTTTATCTAAAAGCGGTCGGAGTATAAACCATCAACTCTCATAACACTACTACCTCTGTGCAAATAGATCATTTGAGCAACAACTTTCCTCCATCTTATGCCTTTATGCACATCTCAAAATGTTATGTAAGGCCAACAACTTTAAGCGGAATAACCAAACATAAAACTAGAGACATCTCTAAACATGCAAGCAGAAAAATTCAAAATATTGACTTGAACAACCACTTTGTTTATTACATCCTCATCAGCACTCAAAACGTCTACAAACATAAGGAATATATCTTTATGTCATCTTCACATTCTTTATGAGCATATAGTATGTGACAATGTAACATCAATAAATGAAAAAACCTGAATGGACAGTCTCATTGTCACATACTTGTGCTAAAGACATTGTTATAAAACTTCATTTGACACTTTCATAAAGGAAAAATCTCAGTAGAGCAACTATTATACATCACCGGACATTGAACCAACCTCTTGAGACACAAGAGCCTCATAAATCTCCCTTATGGCAAGTTCGTTGCATGGAAATTCACTAAAAAATGGCTTCAAAATGTCTTAGGTCCTTTTTTGAGTGATTATTATGGAATCCTGAACACTAAGCATGAGACTCGAGACACGAGAACTTGAAGCTTATATGATGTCCAAAACATGAAAATTCATGCAAAATTGGATTCAGAATGCCTTAATTCCTTTTCTGGAGTTAAACTTTAATTTATTACTAATTTAATAAATCTAGAAAATGGAAAAACTCACTTTATGAATATCTCGGACCCAAAAACTAACTCAAAACACCCTGAGGTACCCTTACTACAAATATGAAAATTTTTTGTTTTTTAATTTATAAAATCACTATAGAAGTCCGTACGATTGACGTCAGCATAACGTCAACTGCACGTCTGCATGAGAGGTGCATTCTAGTGAAAAAACGCTAGAGATGCATCTGGTGCATGTCACACACGCGTGACAACGACCAAACGCGTCCATCCACACTAGTGCATGCATTACACACACTTGACACACATCTAGTTAGTATTTTTCCATGTGTCAGGCACGTGTAACACACGTGACAAACGTGTCATCTCACCCCGAGTCACTATTCGTAGTCAGGTGTGTGTGGCATACGCGCCCGATGATGAGGTGTACCCTCGCCTAAAAATGACAATTTTTGGCGAGTTTTGGGTCCTTCTTCATGCTCTTAGGCTTGGTTTCACCCCATTTCTCAAGGCTAAACACATTTATATTATTTTCATGCAATAAAAAGAAAAAACAAATTGAGAAATAGAAGTTAACTCTCTAAAAATCTTATGGAGAAAAAATTAAAAAAAAACTTCATTTTTAACTACACGATCATGTCACCGCTATGATATCATGTATAACACGTAACGATACCTTAGTTATGTATCCTGAATCGAACGTGAAAGGGCAATAAATAAAGAAATGTGGAAACTACTTGATTTTAATTCTATAACTTTAAAAAAGCTTTTCGAGGCCAAAACGAGCTTGAATCCATCGTCGTCTTCACAAGAACAGCTCACTAGAACAGGATTAATGTTCTTTTACAGTTTTCTCAAAACATAAGCTCTCTTGATAGGTTAGAGAATCCTCATGCTTACAAATGGCATGAACAACTACAAGAGAGCTTAACTTTTATATATAGCTTCCATATTGGGCTTCCCTATCATAGGTTCAATATAGGTCCAATCCACACTAATCGAGATCTATCTTCCACCTGGACTTCAACCTAATTGATTTAGAACATTTATTAAGCCACTTTGTAACATACCACTCTCATAGAGCATATGCCCGTCATACCAGAGGATATTCGAGAACATACCATACGGAAATGGCACGTTAGGACAATTGTATTAACATATTTTAAGGCATCACACATATCATAAGTAAACCAATATTCATTTGGCCCATTTCATTAACAAACGTATCCGGTCATAAATTTCATTACATTTCAAATTTTACATGTACATTATAAAATAGTTGAAAGTTGTTGTTCTTAATGCATAATGATTATAGACATCTACAGTTACAACTAATTCCCACCACTAGCTCATGTCTAAATACAATAGCTATACTGCAACTAGACTAGTTAGATCTCTTTTGAGCTTAAAAAACATCATAACAATTTTGATGAGTTTGAGAACTTAGTGAGCAAACTATCATTAGTGAGCAAACTATCATCGATGTGCTCACACCAATCAAAACACAAAGTCAAGTATATAACCAATTTCAAGAAGTTTAACATATCATCCAGTATCAAGTCCCGCATCACATTTTGTTATATTTCATTAAGTACAAGTACAACATATATACAAACATTTCATAACACTGTTTTAAAGCAATCCATTAATTCATCTCAATCATTCATAAGATACATGTAAAGTTATATATATACAAATGCACAGGTGACTCCATTTTCATTTTACTTTATTGTGACCGAGCACCTATTTACTATCTTGTATCTGTTGTGGATACCCGGGTCATTATTAACTGAGCTTGTGGCTCTTTTTACACAATTCTTGAGCTTAAAGCTTTTTTTCACGTTGGTCACTCTCGTCATAACTCCTTTATTTGATCATGCATATCAATGTAATGGAATGAATCAATCCACATAATATGCTATCAATACTTTGTTTTTAATATGTTCATGTCATTTATCACATCCTTTGGACCTGAATTTGGTATTCAACATTCAGTTGAGTACACATTCCATATTTCACATACAGTTTGAAAACACTTCCATAAGTATCAAACTCCTCGGACTAACAATGTCCAAAATCATAGCAATCATATAAGTAACCATTCAATAACTAAAATTTAACCAAAAGCAATTCAATTATGGTGAGCAACATATAAACTAACTCATAGTATGCTCTAGAAAAGTTATTTCCTTAATGATCTGACAATGTCTGCTTGTTGACGATCACGATGTGTGTTTCTCGGCATGCATACACATATGGTTCACAAATCACTAACTTGGTTAACCATATGATTATTCAATCATTCACATATATTTATGCTATGTTTCAATGCATGTTATGTATTCATAGACAAAGATTTTGACTATTCAAATATTATAGCTTGTGTGCTACTATTTTGCAATCAGGTTTATACCTTATGTAAGCTTGATTTATTCCCATTTCATCATTCACACTTCACCAAACCTTTCTAGCAATATATCTTCACACAATTTCCCAATTCTCATTCATTCATACCTAGTATACATTACTCATATCCTTTGGATCATATTTGTATTCAGAAGAACCCCTTTACCATTATGACAATTCATAATTTCCAGATTTGGATACATTGATATCAAAATAATCCATTTGATTGAGCCCAAGTTTATAACCTAAATTGGTGACATTTTCATGGCCTTTGCTATACTTTCTGACTCCTATCTCTAGCTTTTGTGCTTAAATTGATTCTTGAGTGTGTGCTTTTATTTTATGTAGTTTGAAGGTGAAAATTGACACAAATTAATATTAAATGCACTAATTAATTTTTTGAGACCAATTGATACTACAAACTACCATTTTTTTATTGTAGGAGACTCAAGAAAAGGAAGTTAAAAAGAAGACATGGAGAAAAAAAGAAGGCTGAAGTGAAGTCAACGTAACAGGAAGTTTGTCGTGGTGAAGTGGATCTATCGCTGCGACAAAACACGAAGAATCCAGGCTGAACTTTCGGGAAAAGTTCGCCAAGGAGAAGATTAATTCTTTCGTTGCGGCGAAGGTTCCAGCGAAGAAAAAAACCTTTCGGGAAAAGTTCGCCGCGGCGAAAATCATTTGTCGCCATGGCGAACCTTCAAAAACCTGGACTTTTCTAGAAAAATCACACATTGTGTGGCCCGACCCAACATCATTCATTTTAAAACCTACTAAATTAGGTTATAGCTGATAACTAAATAGAGAAGAGACGACAGAAAACAAAAAAGAAGAGAAGTTCACTCATTCTCGACTCCTCCTTCCACTTCACTGTCATCCATCATTTTCTTTCCATTTTATCTATCACCGTATTCATTATCTGCTACTACTGTCATAGATGCTCTGGGTAGGTTTCCAGTTGTGAGCTCTCCCGAAGTAATGCTTGGCTAAACGCCGGTTCCTCTTGAAGATGTAGCAATGACTTGAGTTCAATAGGCTTCAAAGGGGAGTAGTTTGTTTATATTTAACTACATTATTGTGAACTCCTGAGTTAGGATTTATGCTTTTTAGTTAGATTTTCTTGATTATAGTTTAATTAAATGTTGAACAATGAATTATGTTATTGGGTTTGTTGATGTAGAACTTGGAGCTTGAATATATGAAGTCTCATATATGTC
>JAOSBO010000006.1:6722392-6738126 GCA_027563915.1 Erythroxylum rotundifolium
GATTACCATTTGGATGATCTATCAAATGTCAATGATTAATTTCATCATAGCAATGGTGTAAATATCCTTAGACTTGAGGACTCAAGGATATCTTGGATACTAATCCTGTACTTCGACATCATTCCTTGTTAGCTCACGACGAGGTTGCTCTTAGGGTGGTGAATGGGTATGGCTATTGGTATTCAAAGGTAATTAGGTAGCCAATAAAGGATTCACCACTCCTAATAGAAGGAGATGATACCCACAGCCTCTGGTCGGGTCATTACTAAGGAGTCTTTGGTAAGAGCAATTATGTTTCATAAAGAGGGTCTTCAATAACACATAAGAGTAATGAGTTCCTAGGACAAGAACTAACATCACTTGAACTAGATTTGACGTAGTCAATATAGTGGGAGTTGACATATAGTCCTTACTCTGAGCCAAGTGGGGTACAGTATGATGAAAGGACTAATTGCATAGTAATTGTTTATGGAAAGGTTCACAAGTTGGGCAATTAGCTATCGAAGAGTTTGTGTGCTCATCCACCTATATTTTGGCAAAATGGAACCATGAAACCATTCATGATTTGATTAAATTAAGAGTTAATAAAAGGTCTTAAATAATTAGGAATGTAAGGGTGACATGCATAAAAGATCAGATGAAAAACATGAGTTTGTATGGTAAAATTTAAGTAGGCCATGATCATGATTCAAAGGCCATGATCGTGGCCGAATGTGAACCTCCTTTAAAAAAAACCATGATCATGGCCTCAAAGGGCACAAAATGATATATAAGTGAGTTCTTTAACTATGTATACGAGCTTCTTCCATTACTTACATACATAAGTGATGTCATAAGGGCTCTAGAATAGTTCTAGAGTGAGTGAGAGGTAGCAAGAGTCTTGTTCTTGCAATTTACGCAAATGTTGCATGAATCAAAGTGTATGCAACATAATTCTTGATGATTCTTTTATCATCATGAGCATCTATTGGAACTTATTTGGATTGGTGCTCAAATCACCCTTATACATTGTTTCTTCATCATCTTTACATGTCTTTGGGTAATCAAGGAAGGGTTTGGTTTTTGTAACAACCCAAACAAAGGAGAAGAAACAAGAAAGGAGGAGAAACAAAGGTAAAATGTTTTATATTTCATGTTATTTACATATCCTTGCACGCATGTTAGATTTTGTGGTTTTCGGGTTCTCATTGTGTCAGAATATTAATTTCAACACTTCCACTGCATCTGCATGCATGTGATGCACACAACCATAGCAAAACGAACATTGTATGTATAGCATTTAATATTATATACCTTAAATGTGTGTACAAAAACATGGTTGTTATGGGGATGCTTTCGGATCCGTAAAAGGGGTGTTAGAAAAACTACCAGTTAACACAATTGCTGGACACTTTTTGACGGGAAAACAACTTGTTAGCGCTATCACTAGGCACTTTTGTTGAGAAAATATCTATTAGTAGACCTTTGGTAGGCAAAATAGCTCGTTGGCATGTTCATTGCGCACTTTAGCATACAAAAAAGCTTGTTGGCAAACCTTCGGTGGGAAAAAGATCCCGTTGACCCACCTTCAGTGGCAAAAAAAACTTCATTAGCATGGTCGCTGGGCACTTTAGCTCTAAAAAATCTAGTTGGCATACCTTCATTTCCACACCTTTGGTGGGCAAAACAACCGATTGGGCACTATGGTTAGGCACCTTCATTGAAAAACAACTTGTTGGCATATTTTTAGTGAGAAAACAACCCATTGGCATAGTCACTAAGCACCAATAATGAGAAAACAACCTCTTTACCCACCTTCGGTCAGTAAAACAGCCTATTGGTGTCAATGTTGGACACTTTTGGTGGTAAAATTAGCCCATTGGCATGGTCACTTAGCACTTTTGTTGAGAAAAAACCTCTTGGCACACTTTAGGTAGGATAAACAACCTGTTGGCACGATTATTGAGAACTTTCAATGGGAAAACAACACGTTAGCACACCTTCAGTAATGAAAATAACCCTTTGGTGCATTCGTTGTGCAAAACAACTAGTTGCCAATTTCGATGAGAAAATAGTCCGTTGGCACACATTCTACGAGAATAGTGGGAAAAATAGCCCATTTACATGGTCATTGGGCACTTTCAGTATGAAAAAGGTACTTGGCATGGTTGTTAGCCACTTCTGCTGAGAAAACAACCTATTGGCACAACTTTGGTGGGAAAAACAACCCTTTGGCACTGTCACTAGGCGCTTTCACTAGAAAACAACCTGTTGGCACACCTTTAATGGGAAAAACAACCCGTTGACATGGTTGTTGAGCATTTACATTTTGAAAACAGCCTAATCCTACACATTTAGTAGGAAAAATAGCTTATTACCACAGTTGTTGGATACTTTTAGCGGGAAAAAACCAATTGGCACACCCTCGGTGGGAAAACATCCATTTGACACAATCACTGGGCACTTATATTGAGAAGACAACATGTTGGCACACCTTCAGTGGGAAAAACAGCCTGTTGTCACAATTGCTAGGAACTTTTGTGGAGAAAATGGTTTGTCGGCATACCTTCAGTTGAAAAAATGGCCCGTTGACACAGTCGATGGGCACTTTCGTTGAGAAAATGACCAAATAAAACACTTTCGGTGGGGAAAACAACTTATTAGCATATCTTTGTTGTGAAAACCGTTTGTCAACATAGCATTGTTGGGAAAAACAACTCGTTTCCATGTTCACTAAGCACTTTCATTGAATAAATAACTAATTGGCTCACCTTTGGTTGGGAAAATAGCCAGTTGGCACACGTTGGTTGTGAAACAACTTGTCGACACACCTTCACTAGGAAAAACAACCCGTTTGAATAGTTTTTGGGAATTTACATTGAAAAACAGTCTATTGACACGATTGTTGGGTAGTTTCAGTGGGAAAAAAAGCCCATTGGAACAGTTGTTAGGCACTGTTATTGAGAAAAGAACACGTTGGCACACTTTCGGTAGAATATACAACTCCTTGGCATAGTTGTTGGGCACTTTACTTAAGAAAACAACCCATTGGCACACCCTCGATGGGCAAAATAGTTGGTGCACCATCATTAGGCAAAATAGCCAATTGGCATGATCTTTAGGAACTTAGGATGAGAAAATATCCCTTGGCACACATCTAGTGCAAAAAACAATTTGTTGGCATTATCACTAGGCACTTTTTGTATTAAAACATGGACATTGTGTACTTTCAATGATAAAATAGCTTTTTGACATACCTTCCATAGGAAAAATTACACGTTGCCATACCTTTGGTGGGAAAAATAGCCCATTTGCCCTATCGCTGGGCACCTTCTTGGAGAAAACAACACATTAGTAAACTTTTGGCTTGAAAACACCTTGTTGGCATACGTTCAGGGGAAAAATAGCTCGTTGACACACCTTCAATGGGAAAACAGCCCATTTGCCCAATTGCTACTCTCCTTCGAATGGAAAAACAACATGTTGACAAATCTTTGGTTAGAAAAACAACTCATAGGCATAGACGTTGGGAATTTTTGGTGATAAAATAGCCCATTGACATAACTATAGTGGGAAAAACAACCTTGGCTCACCTTCGCTGGGAAAAATAGTCATTGGCACTATCATTGGGTACCTCCTTTGAGAAAAAAGTGATGAATTAATATATTTGGATTAGGAAAATGTGAAGTGCCAAGTCAAATTGACATATGGAAAATTAGGATGTCTAAGCCTATGAAATAATTGATAATGGCAGCGTGATTGAGTGACAAGTGGATAAATAATTAGGTGACATTTAGCATAGGTAATTAGTTGACAAATGCAGCATAAGTGAGTGATAAATGGATTAGTAATTAGGAGACATGTGGCAGCTTAAGGAGGAGATAAACGGCTTACATGCCAAATGGCATATGTTAAGGTAGTCTGTAGACACCTTGCACCTAGTTTAACTGAGGTAAGCTACGGCTGGAAAAGTCCACCATCTTCTTCTCCTTCTCCACCAAAAGTTTCTATTAACACACATCTCTGTAATTTGGTTTCAACCTTGCTAAATGACCACATCAACTTATTACTTTTAACCTTCACAAGATAGCCACAGAACCAGATTTTTTTTGTTCTTTGTCTTAGCTGAAAATCAACTTGTTTTCACCTTTCCTTTCTGATAATCTTGCAAGCTTGGATAACTAGATTAACTTGAGGCTTCGACGTGGAATTGAGCTTAACAAGTAAGTAGAAAGCTGACGTTTAAGGCATGTTATTATGATGATTGAGTTAGGAAAGATTGTATAAGATGCTGATGAAGAAGTGAGCTAGAATAAGTTAGATGAATATGTATTCTTTTCTATGGAAACTTTGATATCTTGCTTTGTTTTCTATGTGTAACATGAGAGGTTTTGTTAAGAGAAGTATCTAGACGAAAATGGGATGTTGGTGGATCATTTTCTTGTGCCTTTGGCGTTACTTTTCTATAATATGACTGAAGTGAGTTAATTGGAGTCTGTACCTCATTAGATGAAGTGGTTCAACTGAAAAGACATCCGTATTTTAGCCACATATTCATTTTTAGATATCCAAATTGGATGATTTAATTTTAAATTAAACTAAAAACATATGTCTACAATTTTTATGAAGGAATTAAATTTGAGTGTTTTCTCTAAGGGTTGAAATTTGGTTTGAAGTTGAATACTGATTATTGTCCCTGTTTGAGAATAGTATTTAGTATTTTGGGTATAACTCTAGTAATGATGAAACAAACTGTATGAACTTTATTTAATTAAAAACCTAAGATATATGAAAAGATTTGTTTAGAATAACATATTACTTAAATACTTCATTTTCTATGTCATAACAGCCATACAAAACTAAACCGAAAACTTATCCTGGGAAAAGCTTGAAACTGGAGAATGAATGAGTACTTTTCGATTCTATTTTTGCATATACAAAAAAGGTAGCTTATGTACTGTTGTATGGATGATTTAGGTTGGGAATTTAACTATACTTGATCAGGAATTCATGCTAAAGATAGGTGTCATTAAGGTGTTTTCAAATCTGGAAATTTTGAGCTGTAAGTGTGTTTGTAAAACAATAAACATTAATGACATAACTGAGCAGAATTTTGTAAACCTTATTGTAACCAATAAGGAAGTTGAATTAACCTGAAATGAAGATAATTTCAGGTTTTATTTATATCTTTAAGCTTGTTAAATTTGTGAGGTATTGAAGGTAGAAAAGTTACACGCATTAGCGATGTTGATGACAAATTTTGGAATTTTTGTTTCAGCCTTGTGTACATGTTGATCCAGCAGAGAAATTTCACTCTAAATTGATATATTTGGATTTGATTAAGGGTAGGAATGAACCAAGATTTTTTCTTGATTACTTGGTTAAGATCTTGATAAGTTTTTGTAGTCAATTGATGTCATAATCTAAAGAATGAAATGTTTGGATGTAGTTTAGTTCAAATCTAGAATTTCTTATTTGTTAAAGGAATAAATGAGTTCTTTTAATGCAACCATGATCTTTAGGGCATGAATAATGTGCATAAGGTATAGATGACTAAGTATTGAAGAACATAGGAACATTATAAATGAGAATTAGGTGAATGTATGAGTATATGTTGCTGGAAAGTGATTGGTGAATGCATAGATTTAACTTCCTAAAATTCCAAATTTAAAGAACCAATTGTGTGTGAATTATAAGAGGTTTTTGGACCATGGAAATGTTCAAGGAAAAGTGTAAAGTTTTATTGATGAATTTAGAGTAAATCAAGTTAATTTAAAGGTACAAACCTGATTGCAGCATGGTAGTTTACAAAGTATAATGTTTTAATGATCAAGGCTTGTGATTTAATGATACATACCCGGGAAAGTCAATTAAGTATGCACTGAACATGACACGTAAATATATATGCATGATTGAATACATATATAATTGATCAACTAAAAGTTGAATGCCAGACTTAGATCCAATGAATATGATGAATGGCTATGCATATTGAGTAAAAGTGATTAATAGCATATCATGTGAATTGATGCATTTTATCACATTACCATGTATGATTAGATAAAAGATTTGTGACCAAAGTGATAGATTTAGAAAGAACTTAAAGCTAGAAATGTACATAAAGAGCCAGAAGCTTAGTGATTAATGAGCCCAGCATCTACAATAGGTATGGGGTAGTAAGTAAAATAAGCTTGGTATCCACAATGGGTACTGGACAGTAAATAGGCACTTGGTCACCACACATTAAAAATGAAAGTGAAGTCATATATTCATTTGCATTTATATATTTATCTTTACATATACCATGTGAAAGATCATGAAATATTTCTATATTGTGTTCATAAAGAGATGCAATGTTGTATACATGTTGATGATACGACTGATTAAGATAAGTGATCTAATTATTCTGAAATGAATTTATGAAATGTCTGAAATGTATGAAGTAGTGTTGAGATATGAAGTCATTTACACTTAAGATATTTGTGTTTAGATTTGAGTGAATACGTCGATGATGGTTCACTCAATGAGTTTGAAAACTCATTAAAATTGCAACATATTTTGCAGATACAAGAGAGACCTAGGTTCTAAGGCAAACAAGAACTCTAGTGCTATTAGTTTTGGACACAAGAATGGCTCAATGGTCTGGTTAGCTGATACCTACAAAGTCTAGATAGAATTTTTTTTAAGCTTTCCCTTTTATGTTGAACTTTTTGTAAAAAACTTTTAACTCCCAAATGTTATGTATGTTCATGAATATTCTCTGAATTTTCGGGCATATGCTTTATAGTACTGGTGTGTTACATTTTTTATATTAGAGCATGGTATTGCATCCTGATGGACATTTAAAAACATATAGACATGATATATAGTAAGAGACTCGTATAGTGATCACTCTTATTGGTTGTTGTAGGTCATCTATTATAATAGATTGAGTCACAGAGTTAGTTGACCTTAAGGTCATAGAAGCTAGTAGAGAGTCTCCAACACCTCAATTTGAACGAATGTATCTGAGAATTCCTTAGAGGAGAGAGAGAAGGTATGATAAACTTAAGAAGCAGGGGGTTGTAGACTTTTATGGAAGCACAGACCCTACAGAGGCAGAATGTTGGTTGGAAAGAACGGAGCTAGTGTTTGATCAGATGGACTACGAGTTTGATGAGAGTTTTGACTATGCAATCTCATTACTACAGGGTATGTCTTATCAATGGTGGAAGACTATTCCCGATAATTCCACCTAACCTTGTAAACTAACATGGGAAGTCTTCCTAAGGGATTTTAAGGAGGACTATATGCCAAAGATTTGTTTAGATAGGAAGATGAAAGAATTCATAGATTTGAAACAGGGCAATCTTTCTATAGTTGAGTATGAGGTGCAGTTTAATAAGTTAATGGGGTATGCTAGTACTTTGATCCTGACTGAGGAGGATAAGTGTAGACGACTTGAGGATGGACTAAATATGGAAATTAGAACGAGGTTGGCTATCACTAATCTGAGTAGCTTTACTAAGTTAAGAGTTGCCTCAATCTGAATTAAACAGTTACTAAAAGATGGACAAGGACAGTATAAGCAAGAGTTTAGAGTCTCATGTTGTTTTTGGTAGGAGATTCAGTAAACACTAAAATAGATCGTTTTGATCACAAACTAGATCGACACAGTTGAGGTTTAGACTAAGAGGTAGTTTTGTACAGACTAGTAATGGTAAAAGTCATTTATTAGGAG
Source organism: Erythroxylum rotundifolium (assembly GCA_027563915.1). Classification (NCBI taxonomy): domain Eukaryota; kingdom Viridiplantae; phylum Streptophyta; class Magnoliopsida; order Malpighiales; family Erythroxylaceae; genus Erythroxylum; species Erythroxylum rotundifolium. The sequence continues at coordinate 6,730,092 of JAOSBO010000006.1, forward strand.
GACAATCACAATAAATGCCTAGTTTTGAGCACTATGGAAAGAAACATTGTGGGGAGTGTTGGAAGATATCGAGAGTTTACTTTCTTTGTAGCTCTTTTGATCATCAAATTAGAGAATGTCCCAAAACTTTAGGACCATAGTCTAGAGTGAGAGGGGGGTCAGTGACTGAGACAACTATTTAGTAAAATAAAGCTAGTGGAGCATGATAGAGAGGTAGAGTTAGAGGTAGAACAAGTTCAGCAAGTCCCAGTGTTGAGATAGGGGTATGGAGTATTCATCTGCAATATCAAGCCAGACTCTTTGCTATCACTAGACAGGACACACAAAACTACCCTAATGTTGTTATAGGCATTTGCATTATTAGATCCAGGATCTACACATTCATTTATCACACCACTTTTTCTATCTAAACTACATTGTGAGAGAGAGATGTTGAAGTGTGATTTAAAGGTGAGTACATCGATAGGTAGTACTATAGTGATAGGAGAAGTGTGTAAAGAGTGTATTATTTAGGTTGATCAGGCAGAGTTGAAAGATGATCTCATAGTATTATAGTGGAAAGAGATAGACCTTATATTGGGTATAGATTGGCTTACTACTCATAGGGCTGTAATGAGATGTTATACTAAAGAAGTCATTATGGAATCTCCTAATCAACCAAAAGTAATATTTCAAGTTGTTAGTCAAGCATTGCTAACCAAATTGATTTCCTTAATGTGCGCTCTCAGACTAATTTGAAGTGGATGTGATGTTTATTTAGCCTATATGATTGATTCTTGGAATGAACAATCAATTATGAATATTCCTGTTATTAGGGATTTTCTAGTTGTGTTTCCTATTGAATTATCAGGTTTACCCCTAGATAGGGAGACAAAGTTTACCATCAACCTTGTTCAAGGTACTGCTCCTATGTCTGTTCCTCTATATAGGATGGCACTTGTAGAACTTAAAGAACTTAAGACCTTCTTGTAGGCGTTATTGGATAAGCGTTTTATGAGACATAATCTGTCACCTCGGGGAGCTTCGGTTTTCCTTGTAAAGAAAAAGGATGGGACTTTCAGATTGTGTACTGATTATAGGCAATTGAATCGGGTAACTGTGAAGAACAAGTATCATTTATAGAGAATAGATGATTTACTTGATCAGTTACAGGGAACTCAGGTGTTTACTAAATAGGACTTGAGATCAGAGCACATTGAGTTTTTGGTGATGCCTTTTGTATTAACAAATACTCTAATAACTTTTATGGAATTGATAAATAAGGTATTCCAACCTTACTTAGATCATTTTGTGATTGTGTTCATAGATGATATTCTTGTATACTCAAAGTGTAGAGAGGAACATTATAAGCATTTGAAGTTAGTCTTATGGATAATGAGAGAGAAGTAATTGTAAGCCCAGTTCAGTAAGTGTGAATTTTGGCTTGATCAAATGGTATTTTTAGGTCATATAGTCTTTGGACAAGGCATATAGGTAGATCGAAAGAAAGTTGAGGCAATGATGAAGTGGGAAGGTTCGAAAAATGTTTCTATAATTTGGATTTTTCTTGGATTGGTAGGATACTACAGAAGGTTTGTCGAGGGTTTTCATTGATCTCAGCCCCTTTGACAGAGCTTTTGAGGAAAAATGTAGCATTCCAATGGATTGGTGAATGCTAAAAGAACTTTTAGGAATTAAAGCATCGATTAACTACAGTGCCAGTGTTAGTTATTCCATCGAGATTTGGTGTAATGTAGTATATAGTGATGCTTTACACTAGGGGTTAGGATGTGTTTTGATGCAGTATGGTAGAGTGAGTGTATATGCATCAAGATAGTTAAGATGTCATCAATTTAACTATCCAGTTTATGATTTAAAACTTCCTACAATGGTATTTGCTTTGAAGATTTAGAGACATTATCTGTATGGTGAAACATTTCAGTTATTTACTGATCATAGAAGCTTGAAGTATTGAATATAAGACAAAGGTGATAGATTGAATTGCATAAGGATTTGATTGTATGATTGAATACCATCCTGGTAATACTAATGTTGTGGCCGATGCGTTATGTAGGAAATCTAATAGTAATATGGCATAAATTCAAACATCGAGGTTACCAAACCTAGTACAACTGAGAGCATTGAATGTTGAGTTAAATTTGGGCAAAATGAACATTGTTAGGTACATTAAAGCTTAGATCTGTATTGCATGAAAGGATTATAAAAGTTCAAAGCAAGGATCCAGAATTAGTGAATTGAGAAATGATACATTGAGGTTGAAGTAGAGATTATGTGTACCTAATTTGGATGATTCGAGAAAAAAGATTTTGGAGGAAGCTCACATAGTAACTTATGTTATGCATCCTGGTACTACCAAGATGTATAGTACTCTAAAACAACATTTCTGGTGGACAGGGATAAAGAAACAAGTGACTGAGTATTTTGTTAAATGTTTGACGTGTTGAAGTTGCAACAAACTTGAGTTATGTTGAGGAACCAATTAAGATATTTAGTTATCAGACTAAACAATTAAGAAGCTGAGTGATTTAAAAGTGTTTTAGAGGAATCATTCAAAACAAGAAACCACATGAAAACTATGGAGAACATGAGGAAACAATAACCCCATCAATTTGATCAATCAGGAAAGAATTTTGAGGATAAAATTTCTTAAAGGGGAAATTGTAATTGTAATAGCCCATGCCCCCCACCCACAGATATTATTTGTTTTAGGCTTTGGGCCAACCCCAAACCTTATGGTTTTGCTCTTCCTAGCCCAACCGAGAAAATACATCTATGGGGGAGAGGTATCCATACCCATATAAGGTGTGCTTCGCTCTCCTCTCCAACCGATATGGCTGAATATGTTGTTAAATGTTTGATGTGTTAACAAATTAAGGTAGAGCACTAGGCTCTGGCTGGAAAGTTGCAATCATTACCTATTTTAGAGTGGAAATGGGAAAGGATCACTATAGGTTTCATTATAGGTTTGCCGAGGACTCCCAGGCAACATGATGCTATATAGATCATTATTGACAAATTGATGAAATTGACTCAGTTTTTACTTGTGAGAGAGAATAATACACTGGATCAGTAATCCTAAAAGTATGTTAATGAGGTAATGAGAATATATGGAGTTCCAGTGTCCATTGTATCACACCAGGACCCCAGATTTTCTTTTAAATTCTAGGGTAGTTTACAAATAGCTTTGGGTATAAGATTAAACTTTAGTACAACCTTTCATCCTCAAATAGATGGACAGAGTTAGATGACTATTAAGACTAGGTAGGATATGATTAGAGCTTGTGTTTTGGAGTTTAAGGAGTATAGGATCAATATGTAACTCTTATTGAATTTGCATACAACGATCATTATCATAGAAGTATCGATATGGCACCGTCTAAGGCATTATTTCGCAGAAAGTGTCGATCTCCTTTGTATTGGGTTGAAGAGGGTCTAAGGATTGTTACAGGCCCATAATTGATTAAGATACTATTGATAAAGTTAAACTAATCCGTAGTAGAATTAAGGCAGCTCAAGAGAGGCAAAAAAGTTATGCAGATCAACACTAGAGAGATATGGAGTACCTAGTGGGAGATAGAAGCAGTGCTAAGGTTTGGTAAAAAGGGTAAGTTAAGCACTACATACATTAGTCCATATTAGATTATTAAGAGAGATAGACCATTAGCTTATAAGTCACCATTGCCAATAGAGATGACTCAAATCTGTAATGTCTTTCATGTTAGGATGCCTAGAAGATATCGATTAGATCTGACACATTTGTTACCAGCTCAAGAGGTTAAAGTTGCAACAAAGTTAAGTTATGCTAAGGAGCCGAATAAGATAGTTGGTTATCAGACTAAACAATCAAGAAGCCGAGTGATTTGAAAGTCCTTTAGAGCAATCATTCGAAAGAAGAAACCATAGGAAAACTATGGGAGCATGAGGAAACATTAACCCCATCCATTTGATCAATCGGGTAAGAATTTTGAGGATAAAATCTTTTAAAGGGGAGAATTGTAATTGTAATAGCCCATGTCACTTGCCCGCAAATACTGTCTACTTTAGGCTTTGAGCCAAGCCCACACCTTTATGGTTTTGCTCTTCCTAGCCCAGCCAAGAAAATACATCTATAGGGGAGAGGTATCCATACCCATATAAGGTGTACTTTGTTCTCCTCTCCAACCAATGTAGGATCTCACTCTATCCACCCCCTCTAGGGCCCAGTGTCCTTACTAGCATAATGGCTCGGGCACTAGCTCCGATACCATTTATAACAACCCATGCTACCCTCCCACAGATATTCTCCACTTTGGGCTATTTGCGGCCCATCCTAAAGCAGAGAATATCTGTAGGTGGGTGGCGTAGGCTGTTACAGTAATAGCTAGTTTCCAAAACATTACTGAAAGTTAGAGACTTAGGCTACTGAGTCACATGAATAATATCATTAAGAATTTATGAAATTCATTTCATTCATATGCATATCATTAGCATACACTCATGAATTATGATTTCAAACACATTGCAAAGATAGTATATGCTTTTAATTGACATGTTCCAGCGTATGAAAGGTTTAAAATGATCATAAAGTAAATTGTGTATTGTTTATATCTTGAATTTTGGTTTAGTTGGTTACAAGTAGTAAATTAGGAATTAATTGGTAACATTAGAAAAGTGATGAATTAATATGTATATTTGGAATAGGAAAATGTCAAGTGGCAAAACAAATTGACACATGAAAAATTAGGATGACAAAGCATATGAAATAATTGACAAATGGTAGCATAATTGAGTGACAACTTGACAAATAATTAAGTGACATTTGGTATAGGTAGTTATTTCATAAGATAGCCAAAGAACCATATTTTTTCAATTCTTTGTCTTAGCCGAAAGTCAACTTATTTTCACCTTTACTTTGTAATAATCTTGCAAGCTTGAAGGGCTAGATTAGTTTAAGGTTTTGAGGTGGAATTTGAGCTTAACAAGTAAGTAGAAATCTAATATCCAAGGCATGTGATTATGATGATTTTGTTAGGAAAGATTGTATAAGATGTTGATGATGAAGTGAGCTGGAATAAGTTAGATGAATGTGGATTCTTTTCTATGGAAACTTTTATATCTTTCTGTATTTTCTAAGTGTAACATGATAGGTTTTGTTAAGATAATTATCCTAGATGAAAATGGGATGTTTTTGGTTCATTTTCATGTCTCTTTGACATTACTTTTTCATAATATGACAAGTGAGTTAATTGAAGTGTGTACCTCATTAAATAGAGTGGTTCCACTGAATGGGCATCTATGTTAAGCCATATCTTAGCCTGAATATATCCAAATAGGATGATTTTAATTTTAGATTAAAATAGATACATATTTCTACATTTTCAGGAAGAAATTGAATTTGAGAGTTGTATCTAAGGGTTTTGAAATTTGGCTTGAAGTTGAGTACTAGTTGTTGCCCCTATTTGAGAACAGTCTATAGTATTTTAGGTTTAACTCTAGGAATCATGAACCAAACTGCATTAACTCTATTTCACTAGAAACTTAATATATATATAGCAACATTTTTTTAGAAGAATATATTGCTTAAATACCTCATTTTTTATGTCATAATAGCCAAAATACTATAGACTGTTCTCTAATAGAGAATGAATGAGTAGTTTTTTTAGTCTTCTTTTGTATGTAAGAAAAAGATATTTTATGGACTGTTGCATGAATGAGTTAAGTTGGGAATTGAAGTATAATTGATTAGGAATTCATGCTTGGTGGCAATAGGGTGTTTTCAGATCTAGAAGATTTGAGTTGTAAGCGTGTTTGTAAAACAATGAATGCTAACGACATAAATGAGCAGAATTTTATAAAGCTTAGTGTAACCAGTATGGAAGTTCAATTAACCTGAAATGAAGTAATCTTAAGGGAAATGAAATCTTTAAAATTTTAGGTGTTAGTGATGTCTTTAAGCTTGATAAATTCATGTGGTATTGAAGGTAGAAAAGTTACATACATTAATGATGTTGATGACAAATTATGGAATTTTTGTTTCAGCCTTGTGTACACGTTGATCCAACTGAGAAATTTCACTCTAAATTAGTATTTTTTGATATGTTTAGGGGTAGTAATGAACCTAGATTATTACTTGATTAATTGGTTAAGATCTTGACAAGTTTGTATAGTTAATTGATGTCACAATCTAAAAATTAAATTGTTTTGATATTGTTCAGTTCAAATCTAGAAATTCTTATTTTGTTAAAGGAGTAAATGAGTTTTTTTAATGCAACCATGATCTTTAGGACGTGAATAATGTGTATAACGTATAGATGAATGAGTATTGAAGAACATAGGGTAATTGTGAATGAGAATTGGGTGAATGAATGTGTATATATTGCTGGAAAAAGTTTGGCGAATGTATAGATTTAGCTTGCTAAAATTCTAGATTGTAAGAATCAATTGTGGGTGAATTATAAGAGGTTTTTGCACCATGGAAATGTTCAAGGACAATTGTAAAGTATGATTGATGAATTTAGAGTAATTCAAGTTAATTTAAAGATGCAAACCTGATCACAACATGGTAGTATACAAGGTATAATGTTTGAATGATCAAGACTTATGATTTAAGAATACATACTTAGGAAAGTCAATTGAGCATGCACTGAACTTGACACATAAATATATGTGCAGGACTAAATATGTATATAATTGATCAACTTAGTAATATGTATAATATATGTGTATTGCATGATTAAAGAGGTACAAGTTAAACATCAGCATCGAGATATTGTCGGGTCATCAAGGCAATGGCTTATCTGGAGCGTACTATAAGTTAACTTAGATGTTTTCTCACTTTCATTGATTTTTTTGTTTAAATTTCAGTTATTAAATTATTATTGATTTGATTGTGATAATTCCAGACATTAATAGTCCAAAGAGTTTGATATTTAGGATTTTATTATGAATGTTTTCAAATTGTATGTAAATCTAGAAAATATGTGTACTCGACCAAAAGTTGAATGCTGGACTTTGATCCGATGAATATGATGAATGACTGTGCATATTGACTGAAAGTGATTGATAGCATACCATATGAATTGATGTATTTTATCACATTGTTATGCATGATCAAATAAAGAGTTGTGATAGTAATGACCAGTTTGAAAAAAAATTAAAACTCATAAATGCTCATAAAGATCCACAAACTCAATGATTAATGAGTTTGGCATCCGCAATGGGTATGGGACTGTAAATAAAATGAGTCTAGTATCCACAATAGGTATAGGACAGTAAATTGGCGCTCAGTCGCAACAAAGTAAAAATGAAAGTGGAGTAACATATGGATTTGCATTTAGATATGTATCTCCACATGTAACATGTGAAAGATTATGAAATATTTCTGTACTATTTTCTTAAATAGATATGCAGTGTTATATACATATTGATGACATGGCTGATTGAGATAAGTGATTAGATTATTCCGAAATGAATTTTTGAAATGTTTGAAGTGAATGTTGTATTGTTGATATATAAGGTGATTTATATTTGAGATATTTGTGTTTTGATACAAGTGAATACATCAATGATTGTCCACTCACTGTATTCATAAACTCATCAAATTGCAACGTTGATTTTTTAGGGGGAGAGAGATTTAGTTTCTAAGGAAAACTAGAAGTCTAGTACTGTCAATTTTTGACACAAGAATGGGTCAAAGGTCTAGTCAGCTGATACCTGCGAAGTCTAGATAAAATATTTTTGTTTAGCTTTCCCTTTCATATTAAACTCTTTTTAAATAAATTTTAACTCCCAAATTTTATGATATGTATGAACATGGATTAAGAAATGTAATGACAATGTAAGTTAAGTTTTGTGAAAGTAATGGAAAAGTAGATCTTTTTCACTATTTGTGTTTTGTATGATGTCATAATAAGTTACTGTAATTGTTCTAGCACGTCATTTTCATAGGGTATGTTCTAAAATATCCTCTAGATGTTCGGGCATATGTTACATGGTAGTGGTGTGTTACACTTTTTGTGGAAAGAAAAACATGTTACTGCACCTTAGTTGGGCAAAA
>JAOSBO010000006.1:6741813-6752340 GCA_027563915.1 Erythroxylum rotundifolium
TTTTAACTTTCAATTTCTTATTCCCAAAAATCCAAAAATATCTTTTTACACATTTCCTTTTCAATTAGTTTAATTTTGTTAGTTCTTCAAAAAACCAAAACCCCCCTTCCTAAACAATTTAATTGCATTTCATGACATTTAGGCTAGATTAGATCCATCGCATTTAGTTCCAATTAAGTGAGATGACCCGAGATTGCATCCTATATTGCAATCCTTGGAATTCAATTTTTGATTGGACCTCCAAAGGTAAAACCTAAAGACAAAGCGGATAATCATTCTTTAAGTTATGTTACCAATTAACAATCTAAACTTATCAAGCTCCTTATCAATTAATCAAGCAACATAATAGGACCATTCCTAGCCTTAATCAAGTCCAAATACACCAATTTAGAGTAACTTATCCTCAGCTGGTTCAACAAACACACAAAACTAAGATTATCATTTTAAAGCCTTGCTTACGATCATGGAGGACTTTCCATGATTGTGGGATGAGTGCCCTGAAGTGTACTATCTAATTTCCCTCAATTCTTTATGAATTTCATCTACTTAGGATCATCATTAACACTTTAAATTTTCCAGAATTCATACCGTCAAAAGCAACTTCAGTTCATGTTAATGTAGCTTCCATCTTATTTACATTAAAGCTCTCTAAATTTTATTCTCATTCTTACACATACATTAACATCCCATTTTTTTATAGATTCAAAAAAAAACTCTATCATATCAAATTTAAAACACCTTCATAACAATCCATTAATTATACGTTAATTATCCCTTAATTTAACCTCAATTCCTCATCAATTTCATCTCAATTTCTAGCTCAAAATCATTCATTTAACAGCTTATAAACTATTGTTTTTCATGCATGCTAACAAAATAAAAACTACCATTCATGCATCATTTTCCCAGCATACGTTTAACACCAATAATTCAATCAATCAATCCCCAATTTAGTCATCATCAAGTTCTATTATTTTATATCACAAGAGATCAGTATTTTACTTACTTGTTCAGGCCAACTGTCTCCTCAAATATCAACCTAGCTTGGCCTTATATGCATGCACGATCATCCCAAAGGCAGTGATAAGAAGAAGGCAACAAAATTTGTCTTACTTTATGAAAAACTTAACCAAGGTTTTAAGGTGATAATGGACATAAGTAGAAGTTCAAAGCTGTGAGGGAGAAGTGAATTTCGGTGGTGAGAAGGAGGAGAGGGATGAATCACAGTAGAAACAATGAAGAAGATGATTTTGCATTAGTTTAAATTATTAGGTGCAAGGTGTCTATGTATTACAATGACATTTGTCATGTTTACATGCAAACCACTTAGCCTCACCTTATGCTGCCGAATGTCACCAAAATCCTAGGTCATTTGTCACTTAATTCTACTATCATGTGTCACTTATTTCTTAACTTAGTCATCCTAATTTTTCACATGCCAACTTACCTTGTCACTTGACATTTTTCTTAAACTAAATATACATATTAATTTTTCATTCTCTCAATTGTAACAATTAATTCCAAATTGCCAATTATAGTCCATCAATTCTTGTTATTGGTAAACCAAAGTACAAGATATTAGAAATGCATATTCATGTCACATTCATTTTGGATTCATACCCCAAAATATGTCAATTTAGTGCTCATACCATCTTTACAATTTTTTCTGAAATCATAAATCATGTGTGTATGGTATTATTATGCATATAAATGAAATCATAAAATCATGTCGTAAATGTACCAAATTCATTCTATATGATGCAACTTATGAGACTCGGTAATTTAACACTTCAATCCCTCAACAATTCAAGAGACGGGATATTATACACTTTATTATTTTTATCTAAAATAAATTACGTAACTTAATAGATAAGTTATTTGAAAAATTAAAAATACAATTAAATGTTGTTAAATTTTATGGAAAAACTAAAAAATATCTGACACGTTTCAAAACTAAGCTTTCGGCAAGCACATGGACAAGAAAGGTGAGAGAGCAATCGAGCCACGACATGGTATGTCATGAGTCGATTAGGAGAGTCATCTCATAGTCCTAGTAGAAGGTCACGTGCATCATCGCAGGGGCTTCACAGAGAGATAATTGTATGCGAAATAAGTAAACCAAAGGACGAGGGATGGGTGAGAATAAAGTAATGGTTTTCTGGTTGGCTTTTCTTTTTAATTAATCTTTTTTACTTTTGAATAAATAATTTATTTGTGTGAAAATTATAATTTATGTGTCAAAAAATATATTAATTGATGTGATGAGTGTTTAATTACAAATTATTTTTATAAAAATATTTTATTGTTACTTTTTAAATTTTAAAAATATCGTAAATTTATTATTATTTAAATTTTTTTGATAATCAATCTTTTTTCATATTGACGTTGGATACATCTGAGGTGTGGAATTGACTGCATCAGCATCTTCCTGGATACTAGTAGGACTAGACGTTGATGTAGGAGCATAAATGAGCTATATAGGCATTCAAGGACATGAAAAACTGATCTTACGATTAAGATTGCAAGGCAACTTTATTTTATTCTCAGAACCTAATGAGTAGAGTATCTTTTTAACATACGAAGCAGCTTTTGTGGTGATTTACGAGTTGAATAGTTGAGGATTCCCTGATGCACTAGAAGCGCACCGCAGTGCTCATGTTATGCTGTCGTCTGACTCCGAGTACCTTTTAGGAGTTAAACAAAGCATTGATCTTAAGCGTTATTTACGTATTCATACCAATGAGTTCTGTACCTTAAAGATTGAGGAGAGTGGATTAAAGTTTTCGTTTCACAACCAAATTTCTATAAGTTCTGAATTTTATGAGTCAGATACGTGATTATGAAAGGTATTTCTCGTTCAATTGTGATTCATTTTGGAATGATTTGTGAGCAAAAGGCTACAAGAAGTTTCCATGTGCCCAGATACTTCCAAAACATTATTTCGCTTTTCCATATAGAGGCAATTGAGTAAGGTCTCCAAGTCCAATTATAGATATTGCGAAAGCCAGCTGACTAGAAACCAACTTATTCTAAACAACCTCACTTGAGAAAACCTCAACCAAGAAAACGAGAGATTTGGGACCTATTTTTTCTATAAAAATTCGCCATAAATTCTTCCTTTTATGCTGCTTCCATTTCTACACGCATCTTCCTCCATATCCCGCATTTGCAAACAATGCTTGCTTTATGTCTTCTGAACTAATTAATACCCTGCGCTCCAACTCCTATAATTAAGAAGACAGAGAGAACAAAATTGCCTAAATGAGTGCTCACAAACCATAGAATCTCATATGACTAGCCATTGAGAGATAAGTTTGTAATAATTGGTCTAAAGGTCTACCTCCGAGCAAGAAGCTTGCATTGCAAACTCATTGAAACAGCTAATAACACACTGCTCAATCTCGACGCCTAATGCTTCTAAAGTTTTTACTGTTGATAACAACAACCCTGGCTTTCCTGTACAGAAAATCTCAATTTTTGTATCCATGTTTCTTCTTTCCACGTCAAACTGTGAAGGAACATTTCAGACATTTCTGTTCAGGTTTTGCTTAACAGTAGAGCTCAGTTTTCAGCAGTGGATTTATGGTCTTTTTGATAAATACAAAGTACATACCTTGGGTGAATTCCTCACTATGCTTTCGCTTCCCTTCATGTCCTTGAAAGTTTCCTTCAAGATCAAATCATCTGAATCAACCTGAATTTCCTGTTCCAGGACGTTAATTCGCTCCAGTAGCTCCTTCATGTAATCTATAGTGTCTCCAAGTATAGATGTCCTGTCCATCTGTTGCAAAGATGTTGATTTATTAGACAAATTGACCGAAACTTGTCTAACATTATCTAGTAACAGTTGATTTCTTACCTTGCTTATCTTGGGAACTATTGATCTCAACATCGCGAGCCTGTCGTTTAATCTCTTTCTTCGCCTTCTCTCAGCCATTAGATTCTTCGATGGCTGCCCATCGACCCTCTTACCTCGGATCTTTCTTTCTGCACAAGAACCGACGTCGACAAAAGGCACTTCAGGCTCAGGAGATTGGGTTGGCTCAACTTTGAAATCAACTTCCATCTCCAAATCATGGCAACCATTTACTGTAGTTAGACCATGTTCCTCATTCTCCATTATGGACATTGGTGTGTTTTCTTGGAGGGGAAATGGTGGTGTCTCAAGTGTATTATGTGAAGAATCAGTAAATTGCGGTACTGAGAACTCGTCAGTGAATTGTGAGCCAGAGAATTCATATCCAAAAGGGCATCCATGAACTTCATTGAAGTAGTAGTTGTTGAAGTCCTGCTGCAGTGTGGAGACTCTATCGCATAAAGAATTCTGCGGTAGTGTGGTTGGATTATCATTGACACTATCATAGTTCCAGCTACTATCAAAAAGCTCACTCATCTCCATTGAAAAACCAGGAATGGTTTCCCAATTTTCTCTTCTTATAGCTAGTAGTTCATCTAAGTAGCTCTGCTCATCGAGCTCCATCTCTCTGTTTCTCTCTCGGGAAGCGACAATGCCTTGGTAATTGAAGCTGCACAAAGTTGGAGAATATATAGGATGCAAACACACAAAAGGTCACAACTTGATCATAACAATATGGATTATATATATTATTTGGTACATGTTGGCACTTTAGAACCTAAGGTAGGTTGAAATCTTATATATCTCTCTTTCACTGTTTTCGTGATTTTCATGTCTTTTTCACCGAAATCTACCTGTAATCAAACAAACCAAATATTAATTTTTTGTATCCCTTGGAACTTTGACCCCTAACATCTTTCTGAAACGAAAGGGATTGGAGCTATCATCATTCAGAACCTGACAGGTTCTTTGTATGTTCTGATCTTTTGTTATATTATTTGTCCGTGAACGGAAGGTAACCAAACCCTCTTTTCTTCTCCCCATCTCAACCCCTGAAAATTTTGTTGACTTTGGGACCCATTATCCCATATGCTCCATGTCCATCCCCCTATAATTTTGGTTCGGCTCACAAATTCAAATCTGTTTGTTGGGCTCTTTTGTTCTTTCTGCGCTTTTTTCTTAGCCCTAAATTGGCGTCTAAGCATTATAAAATAATTAAAATACTGTTAAAAATACATAAATAAATAAGTAAATTATATATAAAAATAAGATTCTTAATCTACTGTCTTAAAATTTTTTATTAAAATGTGATGCATTTAGTTGTACAGAGAAAAATGTTAAAAATTTATAAGTGAATTTATAACAAAGTTATTAGTAATATACCAAATTTTGTTTGAATTTTTATACTGGACCATATAGTAATATTACTCATTATATATATATATACATTTTAAAACATATGTTTTAAAATGTTATATATAGTTTTTAATTTACAATTGTGAAGTAGTATTTTTTAGAGTTTTATCCTCCATCTCCATGCCAGTTGATATGCTTAGCTCGAGTCAAAATTTTACGGTATAATGTAATACGAAAATTCCATATGACATAATCTATTTCAATACTATTTTTCGTCTGAACTAATTAATACAATACTATATTCATACTGTTAATTTATAATTTCACAATTGAAATTGTTCCATATAAAAAATATACATAAAAAGCAACGAATTACATAAAAAATAATTTATTATATATTATTTAAAATTTTAAGTTGAAACGGGGCATCTTAGTTGTATATAAGTTGGAGCTCGCCCGGTAATCCTTCAAATACATCCTGTTAAGTCTAATTAGTACGCGGAATGGAAAGGTACCTGTTATTCAATCACAACAGATGAACGTGTACTTCAGGTCTGTATCCCTACTATTACTTAAAGCAACAATTTTGGCAGATATGTATGGTGCTATCGACCAGAAGAATAGAATAAAATTTTCTTTAACGTCTGTTTCTGTATGTAGCTGCTGCAATCGCTCTTTTAACGCTCATTTTGGCTTTTTATCATCGGTAAGCTCTGTAAATATGTCATTTCTCATTGTCGATGGCTCGCTGAGAGAGGTTCGTTTTTGATATTATAGAGCGAGAGCACTATAATCCGTCATTTATTAGCAGTCTCTTACAGTCTACATAATTTTCCAACAGTCCTTCTTATACTTTATTTTTGACAAGGGAAATAAACTTGTGATACCCTTTCAAAATTTTTGTCGATGATATTTCTGAACTGTATAAATTAAGATTAATAAGAGCTTTATCACAGCAAGTCAAAAGCTTTAGGTGATGCTAATGACTTGAATGGTTGTCATTATCCTTATTTCCATGGTAATATGGTCTATGTCTAAGGCTGTACAAGCCTAGTGCCAACTTGATTTCAATCTAAATGTTGCGTAAAGTTTATGATTTGCTATATATGTGTCTTTGCTATTTAAAAGCAAGAAAGGAATAGTTTCCAATCCATGGAAGTTCTCTGTCCTTCAATTCTATGTGACGAATCTGAGCCATGTGCTATGGCTATCTAGGGTCAAATTTAACTGGGAAAGAAGTAAGTGGAAGCTTGGAAGTGCTTACGTTGCATTACATTATCATTATGGAGAAAAAAAAAGGAACAACAATCAATAATCTAATAAATATAGGTGATTAAAAAGTCGGAAAAAAGAACAGTTGCCCATCGTGAAGATCATAAACAAAATAGGAAAGAAAATAGAAATAACCTCTTATGAGATGTTTGGAACCATTTTTTGTAATTAAAATGATATTTGGTTTGGGAATCATTTTGGTGACTAAGTTTTGAACGGGAATTATGGGGAGCCAAATTTTGTCATCGCAGCCAGTGGAAGTTCAATGTATCAAATGATTGACCATGGAAAAACCTTCATCCTTGTAATATTCTTATTTAATATACCTAGAAAGGTAAGCAGAGAATATAATCATAGTCATGGAAAAGGTAATTCCTGTTATTGATTTCCTGGAAAACTATACGTCTCGACAAAATTTCGGGAATAACTTTTGCTACAAGAATTATTCAGTAATCAAGGTCTTTGTGTGTTCCAAGGAAGTCCAAAGCATGAGATAAAGTTACGCCACTCTCTTAATTGTAATTTAGCAAAGTCATATTGAGATTGACTTCAACCATCGTTTAGAGAAATTGCACCTCTCTTAATTGAAATTTAGCAAAATCATATTGAGATTAACTTCAACCATTGTTTAACAAAACTTTTAGCAGTAACATTGGACTTCAACCCACTGTTTCTAATACGTTTGTTTTATAAAAACTAATTTTAAATTTAAAATAAAATTACAGTCCTGTTCAATAAAAAATCGTATTTATGTAACTTTTGAATTGTAATACTAAATGATAAAATATGATCAGTTATAATTAGTTGGAACGAAATCCAACAGTACGACACAAAGTCCGTCAATACTCTTCCATTTAACATCTGAATAATAGTATCAATTCATTTTTTATCCTACAGGCTTAACAGTGGACATGCATAGTTCTCAAAAGTTCACTGTGACATTATAGGCCTATACTTAGCGTATTTATTCTCATAGTCTATTGGGTGGATTTGTTCATTGCAGAGCAACAAGGAATATGTCGAAAAACAAAATTATTCCATAATACCACGTTACGAACCTTATCAGGGTTTAGGAATGAGCACGATTTGAGTTGAACTTGTAAATTCAAATTAGTGAGGAAGTTTTAGATTGGATAACTTGAAACCTATTTTTGTTATCTGTAAAAAAAATAAAACTGTAACAAATCTTGAATAGGTTCCAAATGCAATAATATACAACTTTGGATTGAACAGGTTGAGGTTATTAATGTAGAAAAGTGGATATTTCGTGGTCCTAAACCAGGTTAATGACTTAGTAACCCTAATTTTCTTTATTTTCCAAGATAAATGTAAACCAAAGGGGAATTCACTTTAAATGTCCAGCAGGTTTTTGGGTTAACCAACGGTTTAACCAAAACATAAAAATATAAAGAAAAAACTATGTACATCATAATGCTCTCAAATTTTTGCAAAACAAGAACCCTTATCTACTTGAATACGTTGACTTTGGACTCCTTCACAAGCTTATCTTTTGAATTGGCCTGTACACGACTATATCACGAGTTGTTGTACGTATACATATATATATATACATATATACATATATATATACATATATACATATATATATATACATATATACATATATATATATATATATATATATAAACAATCTCATCAACATGTATGTGTCCTATTAATTTCCTTTGGTCACTTGAAACCAAGTCGATTGAATGACTACTCAGTTAAAGCATTAGTACCAATTTGATTATTATATTCGTCAGTATTTGTTGCTTTCCATAATATAGAGCTTAATATTGGACGCTTTAAACCATTCAGCAGAAGCGAGGTCTGAAGCGAACCATTTTTGTTTCTTTTTATCAAATTCAATACCTCACTTAAGTTCTAATCTTTTCTCCATATACTGCCGCTCTTTAAACTTCTTTTTCATACATATTCGGTGAATTTATATACAAGATAACGACCAAAAAAGAACAGAAAAAGATTCCAGAAAAGGTATGTGATAGTAGCAGAATATGGCCATGCCAAAATTCAAGGATTTATTGATTTGGTATCGAATCTTGTGGGTCATTAGTGGAGAAAATATGTTTGAATTTAGTATATAATATATAATAGAGAAATTTAGTATATGATCAAGGAGAGTCTACATAAACACCTAATATCGGAGATTATAAGGGAAAATCGAGAGGATTCTTTTCTTGAACATTTATGACATGACTTGCAACCACGAGAACTCCAAGCACAGAAAGAGCGAAAGGCTGTACGAGAAAACCACGGGCTGATTCTCGCCAACAACCCGACATTAGGCGGTTTCGCAACGGTGGTTTTCTTACCAGTCTCTCTCAGTCTCTATCTGTCCCTGAATATTACTTTACCGCCCACAATATCAAATTAGGGTTTAGGATCTACCTAAAAACCACTCTTTGTATTTGTCAGGTAGTGTTTTGTTTTCTACCACAATCAATGCTATAGGGTCCATTGCATTGCCTATGTATAGGGGTGTATGCATATAATATGTATATTCGTGTTACAGTGGAGTACGTACGTGCAGGGTAAACAGCTTTCCTCTGGAAGTGACGAGTAGGTATCGTCTTGTATCGTCTTTTTCCTCTTCCATGGGCAAGACTTGAATGTGCTTAATGAACGTAGTGTGAGTCATTGTGCAGTACTTTGTCCTTCTCTTCGTCTGTATTAAAGGCAATATTTGGTATTTGGCTTTTTTTTTGGTTTTGAAGAGAAACTAAAATCAAATTCACGAAAATAACTAAATGCTGGCATAAAGTGACTTAGCCATCGTGAGTCTTTTCCCTTGTTATGAGAGGGCAACATTGTTATGAGAAGGCATTATTAAGGCAACACAAAGTAGGTAACCTGCGATTCAAATGTTACGTGTGAAATTTCAGATGACGTGTTATTTTGAGTTTGAATTCTAAGAGGACTCTTCAATTATTTAAGTTTTATTCATTGGTTGTAGTTTATCTTAAAATTGCAAATACAGTATCTGAATTTATGCCTCAATTGATATCAGATTTTATTTTAAATAAAAAATTTAAAATTATAAAATAATATCTTAATTTTATATAATAAAAATCAAATTTTATTATAACTTCTTTTTAAAAAAGCACATTTTTAAAGGACAGTTAGGTATTTGAAAAATCTTCTGGAAGAAAAATTTTAAATTCAAAAATTGAAAAATGAATTGAAATTAGTTTAAAATAGAAAATAAGAAATAAAAATATGCTGATATTTAGTAGAACATTAAATTAAATCATACGATCAAGACCCTTGATGACCAATGACCTTTTGATATTTTCAATCTTTTCTTAAGGAAATCCTAAGCCTAAAGTAAAAATAAAGATGAACAGAAAATGAGGGGAAAAGAGTTTGGTAATCTGATATCCATTTTCTTCTTGGAAATAGAAAAGGCGTGTTAGTTGAGATAAATATTAGCACTTCTTTGTTAAGCACTTCTTTGTTAATTTGGATTTGAGAGTTTTGTGGTCTATTGATGTTTGCAGATTTGTTTTTAAAACCGGCAGAGTTGTATGGGGCATCACTCATCAGTAATCCTACATTGCCAGTTGCTAACTGAGGATTTGGATACTCTAGTATCGATCATCTCCGACGAGGATCTATCTAATATTATTGACGCCTACAGTCCAACGGTTCAGTCGAAATCATCTTTTAGTCTATGTTTGGTTGAGGGCCTAAGGATAGAATGGAATGTAACGAAACATACTTCTATCGTTTGGAATGAAATTTTATAATAGAATGGAATGAAATGGGATGGAAGCAGAGGGTTTTATGTTACGTTCCATTCCATCATAAACAACGAAAATAAGAAACCTCCGATTTGGGAAGTTTAGGATAGAATGTAAATTAATAAATACAAACTACCTAATATATCCTCAATAATTTTTCTTCGTAATACCAACTATAACCAAATCACAATATTATATTAAATAGAATAGAATAATATTTAACATAATAAATTTTATTAAATAATTAATAATATTATTTTATATTATTAATAATAAATTGTA
>JAOSBO010000006.1:6756392-6792318 GCA_027563915.1 Erythroxylum rotundifolium
AACAATTATCTAAGCATCCAAATTTCTACCTCTTGGGACAAAAAGATGCGAAAAAGTAAGGCTAATAATTAGTCGAGCAACAAAGAACCCTCTACTTGAGTTGACGAAGTGCATCTAAATAAAGCAACATTCAAATTAATAGTTGATGCAACAAATGGTTCAAACGAGCCAGAAGATGAATAAGGCAAGTCGATCACTTGAGCTTGCTTAACATTTAGTATACAAAGAGAGATGTTCAGCAAAGACATAGGCTTAAGAACACTAGCAATTGTATGAGGTACATTGTGGGTATACAAAAACTGTGTAATAAGACATTAAAAAAGTATAGCAGAGATTGTTGTTTGCTACTAACTACAATCATTGCCTCCATAATAATTCTTCACAAATTAAAATTTGCCCCAGTATCTATGGCATAAACCAATTCAACTTAAGCCAGATAAACTGTAACAATGTGAGTGGTAGGCATCCAATTCATCAACAAGGCATCCAATTAACCAATAACAGCTTATGAATCACAAAATATTTTTGTGACAACTCAGAAGCACAAAGTGCAGAAGAAGATGACCAAGTAGCCAATTTACCACCCATTAAAATAATAGTCAATATATCATGAATCACAATAAAATCATCCTTATAAGACCAATCACCAGTCAAATTATCAAACCTAAAAAACATATTCAACCGAGTCGGATCAAATTTTACCACTGTTCCTCTCATAGACATTGAATGATAACTCAATGCAAATTCATCCAAAACACCCTTATCACGATTGCAATAAAATTTTCTAACAAATTCATAATCATAGTGTTTTGGTAGTAAAGCAGTAGTCAATAGATTTCTTTTAGTTAACAACACATCTAGATGAAATTGTTGATATTCAACCAAATTTATAGGATCGTCAAGAACAAACCCCGTATTTGTAATGAAGTCTCACTTTTGTTGTGTAGCGGAAGAATAAAACTTATGAGACAGAGCATCATCCACTGAAATCTGAATATGTGTCAGTTGGCAAGGCGGTCAGGCTGATTTCCCAATGTGCTTGACTAGGCATCGGGAAGCAAAAGGAGTAGCGGTTAGTGGTGACACAACCAGAGATATAGGAACAATGGGTTCGACCAGAGCATTTTTCAAATTAGAGGATGATTCCTTTATCATGTTGAGACAACACTCGTATTACATGCTCATCAACTTTAGGTTGCCCCCTAATAAAGAAAGGCTCGAGCATGTCTATGGGTACTACCGAGGAAGAACCAATGCCTATCATCAATCTCCCACAAAATGGGTGTTTTGGAGACGGTTGGGTCAACAATGAATGGTATCGACTCTATCAGGGACTACTCCAAGTGAGAAGAGAAGGCTTGATTTTTTTATTTGCCTATTGTAGCTCTAAAAATAACAATGCGTAATGAAGATGAAGGAGAGAGGCATTAATGGAGAGTGAGAACTGTGAGAGAGCTAACAAAGAGTAACACAATACTCAAAACTGAAAGAGAAAAATAAGTCAATGGAGCCAAAATTTCAAAATAATGAAAAAGAGGGAAGGAGGAATATGCAACGATAACTCTAATCTAAGACCAAAAATTAGGGATTTTGTCCTTTTATAATTTTTCCTTTTTTTAACAACAACAAACTAGATTACTTCAAAAATGTAAATCACACAATCCTAAAGCCCCTCAAAGAAATTCAAACTTGATTGAATTAAGAGGTTTCGTAAAAATGTCGATCAGTTGCTTCTCAGTTGTTACATATGAAAGAATTGCAACATTGATCTCTATAAGCTCTCAAATGAAATGATACTTCAAGTTGATGTGTTTAGTATGCTGAATCGGGTTTTTCGAGATGTCTATAGCACTCTTGTTATCACACATAATAGTCAGCACATCTTAATCCACTCCATATTCCTCCAACAATTGTTTCATCCATAAAAATTAAGAGCGATAACTACTAGCTGCTATATTCTGCTTCTACTGTTGACAATGAGATGGTGGTTTATTTCTTACTATACCATGAAACTAGATTGTTACCCAGAAAGAAACAGACCCACAATATACTTTTTCGATCATCTAAATTTCCTGCTCAATCGACATCAGTATAACTAGCTAGATAGGAAGTAGAATTATATGAATACGATAACCCAAACTCAGAAGTATCATTAACATATCTAATAATCCTCTTTACCTCTGTCAAATATAAATCCTTTGGGTTGGATTGATAACAAGTACATACTTTAATGATGTAACAGATATCCAGTGTATTTGGAGTTTAATAAAGTAGACTTCCAATGATGCTTTTGTATAGACTTACATGGACACCTTTTCCATTATCATCTTTGTTCAACTTTGTAGATACACTCATAGGAGTTCTAACATGTCGTGCATTCTCAAAGCCAAATTTCTTCACCAAATTCTTTGCATATTTGGTTTGCTATATAAGCATGCCATCATTCACTTGCTTAATTTGTACTCCTAAAAAGAAATTCAATTCACTACCATTCTCATCTCAAACTCATGTGTGATTAACTTCACAAATTCTTCCACCATCTGTAGATGAGTAGACCTACACACAATATCATCAACATATATTTGCACAATCATCAAATTAGATTTTTGTCTACACTACCTTTTTCATGTCCTTGGTTGAGTAGATGTTGAGTGAGTGTTTCATACTAAGCCCCTAGTGCTGGTTTGAGATGGTAAAGAGCCTTTTTGAGCTTATATACGTGTTCGACATGTATTGAATTAATAAATTCCTTTGGCTATTCAACATAAATTCTTCTTGTAGAAACCCATTCAAGAACGCACTCTTTATATCCATTTGGTAGAGTTTGAATTCTTTCATACAACCTATTGCTAAAGGAAGTTTAATTGATTCGAGCCTTGCCATATGAGCAAAAGTTTCATCAAAATCAATGCCTTCAATTTGAGAATATCTTTAAGCAACTAACCTTGCCTTATTTCTAGTCACATTACCTTTGTCATTGGTTTTGTTGCGAAATACCCATTTTGTTTCATTACATTCACATTCGATGGCCTTGGCATTAATTCCCACACATCATTTCCAATAAACTGCATTAACTCTTCTTACATAGCTGCTGTCTAGAATTCATCTTGTAATGCTTCTTTTACATTCCTTGGTTCAAATGAAGAAGTATAATATAAAAGCCCTGTGAGTTCCCGATAATCTATCCTTTTTCTTTCTCTTGTTTTCCTTTTATCACTAACTTCACCAATTATATTCTAAATAGGGTGATTTTTTCTGATTTGTGATGGAGGATCTTTGTAGAAATCATCTTTCCTTTAGTCTTCATTATTCAAAAGTATTCTTTCGGCATTAGGTTCTTGGTTGGTTTCTTCCTCCAAAGTAACTAGCTGATCATCTATCTGACCAATTTCTTTACGGGCAGCAACTAACTGTAAATTTGAGCATTTTTTTGGTTCTTCCTTTACTACGTTTTTGTGCTAATTTGTGAGGCTAGTTTTGAAGATTTTCTTCCACCACTTTATCAATTATTTGATGCATATAATCTACCACAACGTGTATAGATTCCATCACTATATTAGTTCTTTAGTTGAACACCTGATATTCCTTACTATGGATTGAATATCCAAGAAATATGCCTTCATCACTCTTACTTTTAGATTTCCTACGTTTGTCACAATCTCTAAGAATGTAAAACCTGCTGCCAAATACTTGAAAGTAGCTAATATCTAGTTTCTCTCCCTTCCATAGTTCATAGGAAGTCTTGTTCAAGATACTTCTATGATGATCTCTATTGCATATGGAGCATGATGTGTTTATTACTTCAGCTTAAATCTCATTGATATTTTTCTTCTAGATCTGGCTATTTCTTGAAGAGTTCGATTCTTTCTCTCTGCAATTCCATTTTGTTATGGAGTTTTAGGTGCTGAAAACCCTTGCATGATACCATATTTGTCACAAATCGTTGAAACCTACGTTCTCAATCTCCCTTCCATAGTTTGATCGTATCCTCAACACTATCATATTTTTCTTATTTATAATCTATATATATAAGCTCTTAATTCCTAAATGCCTTAAATGCATATGATTTCTCTTTCAAGAAAGCTACCCAAATGTATCTAGAATATTCATCAACACATGTTAAGAAATACCTCATTCCACCAATGCTAACATGTTATATTGGATCAACCGAATCCATATGAATTAATTCCAATATGTAAGAAGATGTAACATGTCTAATCTTTTTGTGTGGTACTCTCGATTGTTTACCCATTTGATATGCACTACACATGGTCTTGTAATCATTGTTCATTATAGTCAAGCCTCTCACTGCCTCGAATTTGCTCAACTTGTTAATAAGATCATAGTTGGTATGGCCAGCTTTTGATGCCAAAGATTTATATTACCATCATATGAGATTGATTTGCAAGAAGTAATGACTTACAATATATAACAATTATCTGCTGATCTTCTACCACTCACTAAGCACTCACCTTCCTTAATTAATACCCTTCATTCATCACTGGTGATTAATTAATAAACCATCATCAGAAAGATGACTAATACTTACCAAGTTGGCTTTTAACCTATCAACGTGAGTACATTTTTGAAATGTGGCAATCCTTCCACGCGGAGAGTCCCTCTTCCAATAATTGTGATCTTCTTTTTCATCTCCAAAAGTAACATAACCATTTATACAACTTCGGTAATCCATCACATATCTTCTTTCACTTGTCTTATGATATGAACACCTACTGTCAAAATACCAACCATTATGAGAAGTAGACAACATGGATTTAAGAGCTACAAGTACTTGAAATTGACCTTTTTAACCCAAGTATTCTTTGGTAACATAGTTTACTGCTGAAAATTTATGGAAAAGTGTCTAGACTTTTGGTTTTAAGCCCTCTGAAATATCATTTGTAATAGCTTGTAACAATTCGACCTTATGTGCCCTTCTACCATATAAAAGTGACATGTAGGTATAAATTTTGATTCCTTCGTGACATTTCTCCCTTGACTAATCCAACTTCATCGTTTTTCTCACTATTAAACTTAGAGCATTCACCTTTGTAACTAACACCTCGAAAATGTCCTTTGATTGTACCAATTTCCAACAATTGTTATAGCTTTTTTGTGCCTCCATTTAACATCCTTATTCCTTTTTCGGTATTGACTAACTTCAACTTTGTTTCATCAAGCTCATCTATTGTAGATAACAACTTCTTGTCAAGATCTTGAATGATATTCTTCATGGTAAAATTTTCCTTCTTTAGTTTCTCATTCTTCTTACACGTTTATACCTATTTTGCATACATTAACTAATAAGCTTTGCAAATATCCTCCTTTTTATATTCTAAATGATTGTCATCACTGTCATATTGGAAATAAAATTACGGGCTGATTCATCTATGTTTTTATGAAATTTTAGACTGATACATCTAAGTTTTTCCTATCAATTTCTTCTCTAGTTACTATTGAATGAGCAATTGGATTTTTGTTGTATAAAGCAACTAATGCTACATGATTACTCACAAATCCCTTGTCAATACCATACTCACTTTCATGTTCATTCTCACTTCAAGTGCTCATATAATACTTCCCTTTTCTCTTCTTTAAAGTGTTAGCACATTTCCTTTACACATATCCGAAGCCTTGATATTCATGACATTGAATTTTCTTAACCTTTCTTTTACCCCTTTGAGTTTTAGTTTGTTGCTTGAAGTTATTATTTAATAAGTTTCCACCGTTTTGCTTAAAATTGGGTCTATCTTTATTCATCTTTTTTAGGCCCTTGATGAAATTTCTTGTCACTAATACCGTATCCTTTTTCTCATTGGATTCATCTCCTAATTCATTCATGACTTTTCCAACCTCGGCTTGTAATGCCAATCCTTTGTTCTTCTCTCGTTTATCTCTCAATTAATTCATGTTAAAGTTGGTAAAAATCCAAATTACTTTCTCCAAAGATAATTCATTCCTATCATAGGTTTCTTCAGTGGCTGCAATTTTCGGTATGAATATCAAAGGCAATGATCTTAATTTTTTCTTGACAAGTTTCATATTTAAATACTTCTTCCCAAGTTGATGTGCTTGGTTTGCAATGTCACACGGTCTCTTATGGAAGTCTCCAATAATTTCTCTTTCATCCATCTTTAGCTCGTCAAATCTAAAGTCCAATAAATGAAGTTTTGAATTTATCACCAATTTTGATCCCTCATGTATTGTTTACAGAGTGTCCCACACTTCTTTTGTTGATTCATAGGTTGAAATTGTAACAAAGTGACCTTTATTTACTACACTGAAGATAGTGTAAATTACTTGAAAATTTTCATGCTCTCCTTCTTCTTCAACCCTTATCCATTCAGATGGATCTTTAATTATTGCTTCACCCTTTTCATCAATCATCACTGGATGTGTCTAGCTATTTAAAACTAAATTCTATGCTTTGGTTTATTGTTCTTGAATGAATACTATCATCCTTGATTTCCAAGCAGGATAATTTGAACCATCTAACAACGATGGTCTGGTGGTTGATGCCCCTTTTTTAAAACATAATTGCAAAACACGAATTTACATCAACTTGACCTACGAAGTTCTGATTAGGTGAACCATGCTCAGATAACAATTGAAAGTCCCAAAAGATGTAATGTCACAAAGATCCTGGTTCTACTGCAATTACTTTGAACTATTTCTGTCGGTTGTTTGATACAGAGCAACTTTGTCAGCATCTATTAATTTTTCAGAAAAACTTAAACATAAAAATTAAAAAAGAAATAAAAATTTTGACAATCAAGATTTAGTAAAATAGTTTAACACATCTTACCTACATTTGCGGGACCCTCACCTAACTTAATTATTTTCACTAAAGAAAAATAATTTTATACAAGGCTTTACTGAGCCAACATCATTTAACCCTTAATACTATTCACTTGTTGTAACATCCTGTTATCCAACCCTAGAATATTGTACATGAGAGATAATACTGAGAAGTTAGGAAGTGCATATCATGTTCATACATCATTTAGCACACCTACGCATTAAAGTGATTATTTCACACATTAAAATGATTGTACATGCATTCAATGACATTTTTTTTGGGTCTAATTGATTTACAAATGTGATTTTGGTATAAATTGTGGTTTATATGTCTTGAAAAATAGATTTGGTGATAATAATTGTTGATGTAGAAATTTTGGTGAAATTTAGGAAATTCCTGAACTTTTTGGTGTTTTTGGACTAGGAAAAGTGCAAAGTCTTAGGAAAATTGATTTTTGGTAATTGAAATAGAGTCAAATGGCAGTGGAAATTTTAATAAATGACCTTAGGACTTATTTACAAGTGTCATTGAAATTTGGGAGACAATTGGATTAGAAATTGGAGTTAAATGGATCAGTTAAATAAAAGAACCTAGTGTACACCAATAAAGATTGGACATGTAGCAAGTGACAAGTGTCACTTGCCAAGCCATGCCTTAACCCACGATTCTTTTAACTTTAAAGACCATTTAGTTGTTTTGTATGTTGTTTTCTTCTTCTCTTTGTAATCTTCTTCCTCTCCTCCATTCTTCTTCATTCACGATACCTATCTTACCTTTATCAACATTAAAGCTTTCTCTCACCTTTCACTTGCTACTCGCACCTTGTTCTCTCCTTCATTTCTAACTAAAGACCCAACCCTACCACCTTTGTATGATGATGTATGTGTGAGAGAACAAAGCTAGGGTTAAGTGAGATCTTAAAGAGTTTGAAGTTTTTATCAAGTAAGTTATGCTTTAATCTTCATAGGTAATGTAAAATGAAACAATTATGATGAATAATTTGAGATTGACGATTTGATCATGAAATTTTATATTTGTTAATGATGGTGTAATAATAATAAAGAGATGATGTTCTAAATTTTTATAAGTTAATGTTATTCATAAATTGTTTGGTAAAATTGTGATGATAGATTGAGAGATGAATGATTATGAAAAAGGAAGTTTGAAATATGATGGTGTGTGGATGAAGAAGTAAAAAGAGTTATGTTATACTTTTATGTTATGATGGGTGATAAATTATAAGTTTATAGTTAATAAAAAGGGGGTATTATGGTGTTTTGAAATGAGATAAATTAAAGAGATAGTTAGGGTTAAAATGAAGGTGTTAATGAAGAAGAAAATGTGCAAAAACTTGGTGATGAAAGAGTATATGAATATGTTCTGTTTTTGGTGTTATGATCAATCATAGGTTTTGAATTATGTGTAGATGATATTGAAATGAAATTGAGGCATAAATGAAGAGGCTATGAACTTGACAGAATGGATTTTGACAATGAATTGTTTGATTCTAATGAATGACATATTATGAAAAAAAAGGATAGGATTGCATGAATGATGAGATTTAGTTAAAAGTAATAAATTAAATGATTAGAATTTTGAGAGTTTAATGTAATCGATTTGTTAGTTGAATTAGGATGAAATGATGTTGCATTAGAAGTATTGAATTATATAAAATTGGAGTGAAAATTTGTAGTTCATATATTTCTTGAATTCAAATGAATGAAGGAAGAAATTGTAGAGCATGATTGAGGCCCTTACCCCACGATCGTGACCTGACAAAAATATGTTTATGTCATAACCGTGGCCCTTCCCCACGATCGTGGCCTAGACATAAAATGTTTTCGTTACGATCGTGGCAGGACCACCATGATCCTGGCCTGCCCAAAAAAAGTTTCTATCACGATTATGGCCCTCAACCTTACGATTATGGCTAGCTTCAAAAGTTTCTGTCACAATCATGGCAGGGACATCACGATCATGGCCATACCTATAGAGATAAAGAGTTATCCTTTGAGTGTTATATGAAAAAATCAATACTAGGGTGCTTGATGTAATTAGGTTTAAATGAGATCTTAAATAACCCTAATTGATGAGGAATAAGGTGATTAAAGTGAGTAAACTATATTAGGTATTAAAGAATGATTGAAAGATGATGTTAATTAATCATGAGACGTGTATTAAGGAAATATACCTAGGATTTGTCATTGAACATGCATTATACATAATGCATATATATGTGTATATGTTAAGTATTCATATGAGTGTGCAATGTAATAATGTGTAAATGTATATGTTTGCATGATACAGAGGAGCAATTAAAACAACCTTATCTAGACATTGTCGAGACTTTAAGGCAATAAGCTGACTGGAGCAAACTATAAGTGACCTAAGATGGTCTCACCTTGATTATTTGTCTGTTTGCACTTTGTATGGAATTATTATGTGACGTTTATGTACTTATTCCAGACAGTGAATGTTCGAGGTGTTTGATGCATGAATATCATATTGGAAGTGCTTATTGTATATGAATTTGACTGAATAAGTGATTCTCAACTTAAATGTTGAATGATGGACCAAGGTCCAATGATAAATGTGAATGAGATTGTGATAGTGAATATAAATGTGTAATATTGAGCACAATTAATTGACTGAATACGTGTAGTGCATCTCATTCCATGAATGCATGAAATATAAAGGTAGTTGTGACTGGATTTGCCAGTGAAAAAGAGCTTAAAGCTCATAATGTGGTAAGAGTTAAAGGCTCACTACGTATAATGAGTCATATATCCCCAACGGATAAGGGATAGTTGATAATAAGCCCAATATCCACAACGGATACAGGACAGTGAAAAAAGAACTCAATCACAATAATGTAATAAACGAATGTGAGTCTCATGAACATTGCGTATACATTGTTCACAATAATGTAATAAACGAATGTGAGTCTCACGAACATTGCGTATACTTTGTTGAGTATGTTTTGAATGAGTACAATGTGTTATTGAATGGTGTTAATTAAGTAAGGTGACAATTGGGAACAAAGTGTTTTATGATGTTACATGAAGATAAATGAATTGATGTGAATTATTTATAACATTAATTGTTGTGTTATGTGTTAGGAGTGGACCATTGAGGATGGTTAACTCACTGAGTCCTCAAAACTCATCAAAATTACAGCATTGACTTTTCAAGTCTAAGAGAGATGACTTAGCTTCTAAGACAGCTTAGAAGAGATCTAGTACTGCTTTTGGAATAGAAGACATGGCGTAGAGGTTGATCAACTTGGACTAAAGTATTTAGATAGTATTTTTGTAAAATTCGTCACGCATGTAGCATAAGTTTATATAGAGAGCTGTAAACTCTGATTTGCTTTTGTTAATGTTCATTTATAGATGATGTTGAAATGCTACAATGTACATTTCTTTATAAAATGAAATGAGGAATCCAATCTTTAGACATTATGATGATTATGTTTTTAAATTATGATGCCGTGAGATAAGAGAAAGCAATATAGTTAGCCCCCCGCTTTTGCCAGGCATATGCTTAAATGTCTGAGTGACATACGGGCATGTGTCAAATGAGAGTGGGGTGCTACACTCGTCCTCACACCCCATGAAAGTATTTCACTCTTAATAACATGACCACTTTGTGCTAACCTCAATAGAGGATTTTCTTAACAATGTTTGATACTAAAGATGAGAATAAGACAACTCAAGTGATTAAATTAATAAAGGAATAGACAAAGAAAAACAATTCAGATAAAAACACTCCCCTAAATATGTAGCTTTATCAACTGAGAGTATAGGAAGTCATCCACAAAGAATTCTGTTGTGAACCCTCGAAATAGTCACTGAAGCATCCCAGGCATAGTAGCCACAAAAATCATCAAACGAACAATCGTCTCATCATCAAAATGTTACAAATAATAGACATTTCTAACCACACTAGTATGCTGGACATTTTAAAACATAAAAACAATAATTAGACAGCCCAAAAATTCACACAGTGGAGAACATGTTCAGCTGCCTAATATGAATAAAATCATTGAAAAATCTGGCTGCCTTAAATAACACAAATTATCATAATTGGCTATAAAGATAGCTCCAAAATTACCAAAAAATTTGCACATTATTCTTATTAAAATATGGTCATATTATCCCAAATAATTCCTATATTCGCTAGGATTTTATCCTTCATGCAACCTTTTGCTTTAAGAATCCCACTAAAGGTAGATAACTTATCATAATTATATTCCATATATATCTAACTATGTCCAATTACAAATAATGCTCAAAATTAATTAAAAAGATATCATAACAAATATCTTAATTAAAAAGATATCACCAAAGGGCTACGTTAATTAGGTTTCTGAATTGTCATGGTTAGTTTTTCTTATTCCTTATACCATACTGTTATTCAAAGTATATATTTCATTCACGTATTGCAACTATTTCTGGGCAGTTTTTTTTCAAGAAAGTTGAAGCTTCGTCCAATTATTAAGATTTTCACTCAAAGTTAAGTTTGATGTTATTGTTTGTCAATGTTTAAAAAATATTTGAATGACTTACAAATAATTTCATTTAGCTTTCAGACTAATGGAGCCTTTTTCAGTCTTGTTTACATTGCTTTTTTAAGTTTGAGACCCACATAAGTCACATAGATGGTTGACGTAGTTCCTAAATCCTTGAAACCCGAAAATTTGAATCCTCAAATCCTCAAAAGTTATTTGCTTTAGGTTGTCCTCTTTATTAATGCTCCTCTTCAATTTAGGCTTTGTTGCTACTTTTCCATTTATGCACTATTGAAGACAGAGATCATATTATTAGAAGTCTAGAGATGTAATATGAATTTTATAAAATCCTTTTCAATATATTTGATGAAGGTGGAAAAGGATAGAGTCATTCTCGTGATGGTGTTTATCCTCTATACTATGAACATGTATACTGTAATTCTAAGGTAGATGAGCTTTATTTTGTTAAAATTTTATTGTAGTCCATGAGGTAACATCATATTCTTCCACCTCTATATATAACGTCTTGCAAAGAAGTTATTAAAAAAGTAGGAATGGGCATCCTGGTCTTTCTACTTTTCTAGAGAATAAGTTACAAAACAATGATTCTGAACAAGCTTCCTGATCCTTTTACTTTTCTAGCGAATGAGTTATAGTGCAATGATGTAGTAAAAAGTGAATATACCATGCAAACAATATTTGATAACTACCTAGAGAATATTGTAGAATCTCCAACACCTGATTTACATAAAGAAAATAGTGAGAATGAGGCACATAAAATGAATGGGGATGAAGCTATATATGATTCACAATCGTCACTCTTTGTTTTTAGTCCCCCTCATTCTCCTGTGCATCTATCTCATGATCATTTGGATGAGTTTGTTGACTTTCCTATATTTACTAGTAACAACAAAGATGAGACCTTTTCTTTGCAAGTGAATGAATCTATAACCTAGCATGTTCATGGTGAAAAAAAAGAAAATGGCAAGTGGCTTAAGTTGAGATGATGAATAATGGCATTAAGAATTATGAATCCTTTCAAGAGCAAAAAGAATATGGCTAGTAAGAAGATGCCTATGGAAAAGAAAATGAACTATTAGATGACTAAGATAGGGAAGAAGATTTAACGGCCATGTCAGCTACCCACTCTGCTTACATATGCCCTAAACTTAAAAGAAAAAAACTACATAAGCAAGACTTAGGAGACCTTGAAAGAAATTTAGAGTTCTGTTAGTCTGAGGACTAAATGACACAATTTATAAAGAGTATTTTTTGAACATCAACATATGTTAAGGATTAACTTAAATTTTACTAAATATCTTAAGGGGTTAAAAAAATTTTAACCTACTAAAAAAAACACAATTATGTTAACTTATTCACTAAGATCAGTAAGAAGATTTTGTGAAAAATGGTGTTTGATAATTTTGTGTGATGTTTATTGGATTGGACTTATCAATAATATTGGGTTTTCTTTAGGTAATAATGAGGGGGTTCTTCTGATCTACGAAAAAGGATGTTGAAGGATTCTCAGTTGATAGAGCTTTTAAGTTAAAATCAAATTCCAAGTTTAAGGTTTATAAGAATGTTTCAAAAAGAGATTAAGAACCTTTTACTTTTGAAGTATTTCCCCTTTTATTACTAAAGGTTGCACACCTAATAACATGGTGTTGTAGATATATAGAAATATGGTCACCCTAAAAGGTTTGATAGCCTAAACTACAACTTTTTAAGGGTATAGGAGTGTTGCCACCATAAATGCTATCATATAACTTTTTTGAAAATGTTTATGGATTTAATAGTGGGCTTTAGTTGAGCTACCAATAGGACTTATGACACATCGAGTTCTTTATAATCATAAAAGCCCTTTTTATTAGGATTTTATTCATCATTTATCCCTACAATCTTGACATTTTCTTGAGGTCACATTAAGGTTTTCAAACAAAAATTGATGGGAAATAAGTCGATTTGCAAAATTACAGTAGGCAAGAGGGTCACTTTTTGAAGAAATTTTTAAGGAAGCCTTAAACTGCACAAAGGTCTTGTAGTTTTAACCCTTAATCTTACTTGAACCATTGGTTATCAATATACAAACTTTTGGATGAGCTCCTCAAAACCTTTACTTTCTCTTGAAAATTTCATCGAAGCAACATGCAACCTATATTTTGAGTTTTGTGTGTGAGCATCCTAATATTTTTACAAAGACCTAAAATTTTCTAAAAACGGTATATCTAGCTCTAGTAGAAGCAGCTTAAGTAGCAAGATGACCAACTCGTTAGGATCTTCATCTAGGACCTCACCTAAAGGTACGAAAGAGAATAGTAATAAGCATTTAGTGGAAGTAAAGAGACATATAGTTAGCCTTTAGCCTATATCACATTCTAAGAAGCATTGACAAGTATGAAATTAAGAGCTATAAATTTGGAAGAGTTGTTGACTAGTTTCAACATCTAGTATATTTGTGTGTTAGCCCTTTGTAGAGACGAGAGGGTTTATATTCTTAGGCCTACAAAGATTACTGTATACTTTGATGCCTTTAAAAATGTTATGAGGCTATAAGATTTAACTACAAAATTAGCAAGATAATTTATTTTTAATCTAGAAAGAAAAAGAAAATGTAAACCCTAGAAAAGAATACTATAAACTACTAGTTTAAGAATTTTAAAATCTAATTGGACCCAAATAAAAATATAATAAAGATTGAATTTTTTAGGTGATTTGATTGTGTATGATCTCTTTTTTTTAATTATAGATATCTTATGAATGAGTTGACTGAAGTTTAAATTAAAGTAACAAAAGAAAACTTTTTTATTATACGGTCCACAATATTATTGATGATTTAGACCTACATCTAAAGCAGTTATACTCTCATTCTTAGATTATAATCATATGCTATATGGTGGTTTGCTGACTAGGAGAGGCTAAGCCTTCTTTAGAACTTTTTAAATTTATAAATCAATTTAGG
The DNA here is from genome assembly GCA_027563915.1 of Erythroxylum rotundifolium. NCBI lineage: Eukaryota > Viridiplantae > Streptophyta > Magnoliopsida > Malpighiales > Erythroxylaceae > Erythroxylum > Erythroxylum rotundifolium. The sequence goes on from JAOSBO010000006.1 coordinate 6,770,664, forward strand.
CCTTTAAGAAAGCATTTGGGATGGTATAGTCTCAACTTTAAGCCTAGGAAGAGGCTCTCTTTCTCCCCATAAAGGACATATAAGTAGACGAAGAAGTTTATGTTCCTTAGTTTAGAGGATAATAGTAATTGGCCATTTAGGGTTATATAAAAAGATGTTATCCCTTATTTAACTAGAGGTATATAAACCACATAGTGCTACATATTCTAGTGGAATCTTGTTATGTAAGAATCTTCACATACCCTAAAAGAAGCAATGTTAGAAGAGGACGTCTAATTAGAATTTAGGGTCTCAAATACATGCTTACGTTTTCATCCTTTCTTGCTTTATTTCTTTTTAGGTCTTTAATTATTTAACATTTTTTTCATTATATAGAAAACATTGTAAAGAAGTTAATGAATAAGGTAATAAGAAAGGATTAAATAGTGTTAAGGATACCTTGAAGAATAGGAACAAAGGTGCTCAATTGGGGTAGGAGGTCATTTCTATCAAGTGAGTTGACAACCTTCATGTGGAAGTTATCAAAGAGATAGCACTGCTACCACCCTCCCTATTAAATATCCTTTACTTTCTAACAAAGCCTAAGCAAGAGGATTTTTTACACTCACTAGGATATAAAGTTGAAATATTTTGTCTTCAGAAGTAGTAGTGTTGATTTGTAGGTTTGTTAAGGTATGGTTTCCCTAGGAATGAGCATTGTTTAGGTAAGGGAACATAAGAGCCCTTTGTTAATTAAAAAAGTACAATATGACTCAAGTAAATTTTTTAGGGTTGTGTGTTCATTAATACGTGTGGTTGTCTTTTTCATCAACGTGCTTATCTTTCCTCATTCACCTTTAGTTAAAGGCCTTACAATCTTTGGCTATTTGCAATGATTAGGTTATTATAGAGATTGAAAGGTTTATTTGTAAGAAAGATTAGTTGATAAGTATATGGAGTTTTTAAACAAAGATCTTGCAACACTGAGAGAGACCAATGTTAGATAGGTAATATAGCTGAAGCAAGTTTATGAGATGTTTGAGTTTACTTTCAATAACTCACCACAACAATAAGCTGCTCAAAGAGGTCGTGTGTGAATAAGGAACTGGTGTGTATAGATTTAGATTTATAGGGATTTTTTAGATAGTAAGATTTTTTAATCACTTAACTGTGACAAGACAATTGACTCCTTCATCAAAGATTTTAAAGGCTTTTGAATATTGTTGATGGTGAGACATCCAAACCTAAATGTTGATGACCTAAGCTTTGGAGATATGCTTGTCAAAGCCAACATCATTAGAGGAAGTGTAGAGGATGATAATCATAAGGATGAATTTGTAGTATTGCTTCTGAATTGCAATAATAAGCCTATTGCTAATGTTCTCTCTCTTATCAATGATGAAGTTACTTCATGTGCTTAGTCAACTCTTTAATGTGAGGGAACCAATTTTATGGCTTTTTGTAAACATATCTTATTAATGCCTTTGATTATTTGTGTTTTTTATTTTAATTCTAGCATTGTATTTTTCTTTTGACATTTTGTAGGATCTTTTTAAGTGTTTTATCATCTGTTTTAGCATTTTTGTGATGTTGCTACATAACTGTCTTTGATACATCTATAATTTTATGTGAATTATTGGTTAATTTTTATTTATACAATCACCATTTGCAAATTTGCATCCTTAATATACAAAATACTTGTTCTTCTTTGCTTGCAATATCATCATTAGCAAATCTATATCTTATCATGTGAACTCTTCATCTTTGTTATCACGATTACCACTGATTTATCTATATATTTAACATATTAAATCTTGGCTCATCTTTGTTTATAATCTCCATTGGCATATAGGTGTCCTTAATGTGTGAACTATTGATTAATTTTATTTACACAATCACCATTGATAAATTTGTGTCTTACTATTCTAACTCTTTATTTTTGTTTACATGATCTCTATTAACAAAGTTACCCCTTAACATGTGAAGTCTCGGTTCAACATTATTTGTACATTCTCCATATGGAGATTTGTGTCTTTGATTTGCAAATTTTAGCCTTGCCTTGTTTGCTTTTATGATTGCCATTGACAATTTTACATCACAGTATGCAAAATATTGGTTAATCTTGTCATATGCTTATAGAACCATTCATAAAAATATGGAAAATTATCATGTTTAACAAATATGTAGGTAAAATTAGGTTTAGATCTTTCAAAAGTATCAAGTTAAAAATTTTCATTCTTACATTTGTAAAGATTAGCTACTAACTCCTTTATATTTTTCATTCTTACATTGACAAAGTAAGAGCTCACTATAACAACGTCAAATATTGAATGATATTAAATCAAATGACTTTAACTATCGAGTTATAAGCATGAATATTAACTAAATTCACCTTTGATATTATACCATATTACATAATTCCTTACAACTTTCTAATTGAGAAGTATCAAACTTACCCTAAAATTATTTAAATATAAACTCCAAATAAAATCTTACGTAAGACTAGTCAATTGGTATAGTCATAATACTAAACCTAGTACGTATCTAGCTAAACCTCCAAAGGAAACTTGTGGCTAGAGATCATGCGTCTTTTTTCTCTCTCTTAAAGATGGTACTAACTAGGAGTTTAGGCAAGTTTAAGGGAAGTAGATTTATATTTTAATAAGAGGATAAAATTCAATGAGCTACTAAAGCTTCAAGATAAAGCTTTACTGAATTAAAAAAAACCTTTCCCTCAAACAAACAACTATTAAAAAGAGAATTTTTAATTCGATGTAAATGTTATAGTTTGACAAGCCTATATATTTTGCATCTAAATATTTGCCTTAACTTTATGTCATTATATTCTTCACACTAGTAACGACATGGTTTTAACAAGGATGGACTTTAGTAGGATAATAACTACTGATTATAATTGAATGACTTGACTTATCTGAAAAGCAAAAAAGATAGAGAACTTTAGGCTAATGCCTCTTACTGCTCCCTTCAAATAAGATAAAGGGAAAAATGTTAGATCTAAAGATGTGATATTTTATCCTCTTTTGAATGTGGAAATGGAAATTTTCAGTTTTGGACAAAATGAGGTTAGGCACTAGATTTTTAAAGGAATGGTCATTATAGAGTGCAAAAAAAATAATATACGATGAGTAATAGGCGACCATTCATTATCATCTAAAGCACCATTTTACTTTGAATTTAAGAATACTTTAAATATGTTCATTTTGTAATAATTATATTATTATTATTAAATCTATTAACTAAATCATGATTTGTAATAAGTGAGCTTATGTTGAGATGGATAGGTTTTTTTAGTGCAACAGTGAGTTGTTGTAACAAAATGAGAAGATTGTGAACGAGTTAGCTTATGTGAAGGACAAAAATGAAAAAGGAGATAATTGAGATGAGCAAACTTATTAATGCTCTTGAAAAGAAGATTAGGAGTTTAATTGTAGACTATTATAACAACCAGAGTGAATATTTCACATAAAAGAAGTACAAAGTTGAAAAATGAATTTTGTAACTTGAATAAAAGGATTCAAATTATACTTAGAATATTCTAGTGTGTTTTCAACAATATTTATTTTGTACATTCTTTTCGTTTGTTTGTTTAATAATAAATACTTTGGATAAGGTTTTAACTTAGTATATTTTGGAAGGGTATTTTACCTAAATATTTTGTACATGCACACTAAGGTGTTTTTGGTAGTGCTCCTTAGATTATGGAATTTCTTTCGAGCTTAAGAAACTTCGATTGATAATAATCTTTACATATATATATATATATATATAAGTGTACACACACACACACACACAAAATAGTGATATTATATATATATATATATAAGTGTACACACACACACACACAAAGATAGTGATATTTGTATCATAGTTAACTACATTGCTATTTCTTAATATCACTCTCTATGGACCAATAGATAGAAATGAAGAAAACAAACTTAAAATAAAGATATTACAAATAATAGTCTTAAGTGTTGTCTATTTTATATTTATGATATCTCATTATCGTCTTACAAATCCAAATGACAAGTATCAGGTATGACAACTTTTCAAATTTTATATAGATAAGCCCAATTTATGACAAGCTTTCTGTTTGCTTCTAATCTATATGTTACATATATTCCTCTTAAGACTAGACTACCTTGTTTTAGGTCATGAATTATTGTTCTTCATAAGTTAAGGATTTGTACCTATTATTGGTGTGTTACTTTTTTTTGAATCTTTCCTTCCTCCTTTTTTTTTAACAAGATCTAATTGAAATTGTAAGTTAGTTTTATTTCCACCTTCCTAAAAGTTGGCTATTAATAGATTTCAATTTTAGAGATTAATACTTCAACTCTAAAGGTTAGAGTAAAATAAAATTCTCTTTTGGTGATCCTTGGAATACTTATATATGCTTAATATATACTAGAAAATTGTTCAAGATAATATTCTTTTATTTGAGTTACTTTTATGTCTGACTCTTAAAGGATAGTTATGTATGTCACTTTAACTAAGTTAATCATTTAAGGATGTATTGTGGAGGATACTTTTTGCTTGATACCTTCAGACTTAAGGGAAACACTAGAACATATTATCTGTTATTATTAGTTATTATGTAATGTTAACTATAGTTTCCTTGTAAGCACACACTAGCTTCACTTCCTTCCTCTCTAGATACATCATTTATATAAATGATCTATTATGTTGATGTTAGTTCTAAATTTTTTTCTTTTAATCCTTTAAATAATATTATGAAGATTGCAATCACTTTTAACTTTATGAATCTTCTTAAGATATAGTTGATTATTCACTTAATTCAAAACTCCACTTGAACATTCTTTTCAAAACTTCATGTCTATGAAGATTATATAGGAGAGGCATATTTGTGAATACATTTATAACATATGTCTAAAAGTAATATATAGGCTTTTTATCTATCATAACTAATGCCAAAATGAGTTTCTCGATGTTCAAGTATCTTGACTCTGGGCATTATAAAATTTTGCTTACGTCATAAACTATAATTTGAGTATTGATATCTCTTACTGGAACTTTACATATGGCTTTTTTAGAAATGAACATGTTTAAGAACAAGTCTTTAATAGACAGTAGCATAGCTAGGGGTGAGGGATTCCTGAGGTACTCCTTTAAATCTTTGAATGCTTTTTAACAATTTGCATTCTATTCAAATTTTTTTGGTTGTCTCAAAATTTAAAGAAAAGGGCAAATGCTTATCCATATAATTGAATGAGAGTCGTGCTAAGATAACTATCCTTTTTATAAGTTTTGAATGTTTTTGTTGATATTAATAGTTGCAATGTTGATAATGATTATAATCTTTTAAGGATTTTCCTCTATTTCTCTTTGGAATACCACAAAGATTAAGAAATTTTTTTAAAATGAATATATATTTCTTTAGATCTTCATTTTACCTTCATATGGTCAAAAAAAACTTTAGCCAAGTATATTGTATGGCTTTATTTATTTATAGTTCTTTACTATCTTACCATTGATATTTATTACTATCTAGTACATTAAACCAACATTTTTTAGTTTGAAAGGCATCATTCAATAGTCATAGATCTTATTGTGGGTAATGAAAGATTATCTTATGCTAATTTGGCTCATACATTTAAATATTGTTATAACTTAAGTATGCATTTATAAAAACATAGCCACCTTGCTCGAGTGTATGAAGTCCATACACATCCTTCATTTGTCATTTGCCATTATGATTATCACGATGTGTTCTAACCATTATAGGTATTCAAATTTCTTAATGAAACTAACCTTAATCAAGTCTTTACTGAAACTAATTAATGGTGAATATGTTAGATTTACTTAAATATTTTGTAGTCTTATTTCTTAGAAGAGGCTATGAAATAAGATATCTACCAAGCTCCCATTATCTATCGATATTCTCTTCACCTTATAGTTAGATATCATTACTTAATGACAATAACATCTTTATTTTGATTAAGCAACTATACTCTTTATTCATCTTTAAATCCTATTTGGCTTGCTTTTTTCCTCTTTACACTTGATCTTACATTAATATATGTCTTCTTATGACTCGTCCAAGTCAAAATTTTAAGGCAAGTTATACTATTCTTAGATATCATCTATTTATTTCATTTACAATGTTCTCTATTATGGTATCACATCCTTTTATTTTATAGCTTCGTAAGCATTATATTGTGCTCTTGTACCTAGGCTCATAATTTTATTTTTGGATAGGTTCACATTCTTGGGATTTATTTCTTTAGTGGTTTTGTAGGAATTACTTTAAGTTTCCCCTTCATAGTAACTCTTCATTCTCCTCTTTATGTTTATGCATTCCTTTATGTCACGTCTTTTATAATAAACAAGTATGTAATATTTATCAGTTCATTAATGGTATTGCTTTTGTTAGTTTGGTCAGGTCTTTTTTTCATATATAGTTTAAGATTTGATTAAAACTAGCATTCAAGGGTTACCATTGTGCCTCAACTACTTTGTATAAATTCAAGCTTTTACCTCCTTTTATTGACTTCTTATATGTATTTGTAAAACTCAAATTTATATCTACTTTCTATTTTAGTGAGTAGTTTTTTTTTGTAAATATTCTTCTTCTTCTATATCTTTGTCTTCGAGAAGGCTAATGTTTTTTCAACCCTTTTTTGAAAGTAATAATAGCTTGAATTCAGGTTTAAAATTTGAGTTGTCTTTAAATTAAATCTCCACTTACTACAATCATGTAATTATGATTATTTAATTATGATACGATGTTTTTCTTTCTATTTTTACACCTAAAGAAAATGTATAAATTGGATATGTATATTTTTCTTTTTCATTAATGAAAATGTAGCTGATACATTACCAATTCATGGTATTAAGAGCCCACAACAATTTCTTTTCCTTGCCTATTAACAAGTTTAATCACCCATTCCACTCATCATTTGTAAGATATTATTTTCCATTAACTCTAAATCTAATACTAAACACCATAACTCAAATGATGACAATCACAACACTTTTAATTACCAACATAATAAGTTTCATCACTATCACCTTTGGTGTAAGTAATTCTTTGATTTGGAGAAACTAAGTACAATCAATACTCTTACCTATGACCTAAACGGTTATGTTAGGGGGTAGCATCCACCACCTCTAAAGCTTATCATATCCACCCTTGACTACAAATCTCTCAAATTCCTTTAGTGGTTAAAGATGGAGTGACTTATCTATTATTATTTGACGACAACTCTCTCTCTTGCCATTACATCACTAACTCTAAGATTCACCACATCTTGTACCACCCAACGTCACTTTTATGATGTCATCTCCACACTATTAAGCAAGGTGACTCCTCTATCATATAATACTTATCAATTCTCTCCTCTACCATCGAAGACCTCACCAGTATTGAAGATTTACTTTTAGATGAAGATCTTGTTTTATTTGCTTTCAATAAACCGACATCAAACTACAAATCCTTTGTCACCATTGTGGATAACCACGACACTCTACCTTTTTTCTTAAACCTCTATTCCAAACTCCTTCTCAATGAACAACATCTTACTAACTACCATTTTCTTAATGTCAACTTACTTGAAACTGTATTTATGGTGGTTATAAATCTTAGCAATAGAACTTATGAAAATAATGACCAATAAGGCAACCACTATCGCAAAAACAAAGGAAAAAGTAACTATTATCTAAATTCATCAAATACTAAACTCCATATTTCAATTATCCCGCTGCCTCATCTATTGGGTAGGCTCATCAATTCTATTTCATCATGCCAAATATGACAAACCGATAACCTACCTTTATTTTAACCAACATTATTTGGTCTAGTCTAATAACCCATTAGGCCTAATTACACAAACAACACTCATAAATACCAATAGGGTCATATTATTGGAAGATGTCAATTTAGGTATTGTGAATCCCATAATGCTCAACCTACCTCTTCAAATCACCTTCAAATTGCTTTTAACACCACGAATCTTCAAAATGAACCTCAATTGACATGGTTGAATGGTTACAAAGCATAGTTGTGACTTGTTATATGGCTTTTAATTTATAACTTATTGAATCTGTGAGACCATATGAAGGACCTAACTAAGTGGTCATCAGTAATAATAACAATTTTTCGATTACATCTAATGTCACACTAACTCCCCACATGCACCCTGAACCTCTTTTTTATGATATTTTAATTATCCCTAACTCACCTATATTCTTTTACTTGTTTCAAATTTTGTTAAAGACAATTCTTCTTTTATTGAGTATGACCCTTGTTGTTATATTATAAAGGATTTATAAACTAAGATATCACTTCTTGAAGTAATATCTATAGTAATCTCTACCCCATATAAATCCCTTAAGCTTTCAATAATTTTGTTGCTCTCATAACCTGTCATGTTTTCTCTGACATTTTACATCATTATCTTAAACATCTTTGAAATAAAACTCTTTCTCAATTGTCAAGTGCATATAATAAACTTATGCATTTCATGCTTCCAATGTAAAAATATTTGATTTGTCTTTGGGCACTATTGTTCCATTATCTGCTTCCAATGTAAAAATATTTGATTTGTCTTTGGGCACTATTGTTCCATTATCTTTATCAAAAAAAATTTATTCATTTCACACGGATCTATCTTTTAATTTATAGATCATAAGCCATTCACAAATTTTAACGCTCTAAACTTCACATTGAAAGCAGTGTTCCCACCACCATCAACATTTTTTAATGTGATGGATCTAATGAACTCATCAAAAGCCTTTTTTAAACCTTAAAACTCATAAAATTTCATATTGTCTCTCTTGTCCTCACACTCTCTAACAAAATAGACTTGAAGACTATGAAATTCAACAAATTAGAAACTTGCCTCACTCTTCTTATTTATGCCTCTCTTTTTTTTTTTTGTATGAAGCCTCTTCTACCATCGTATATCTCGTAAACCTTTTTCCTATACCTATTATCAATTATAACTCACATTATGGCACCCTTTTTTAGCCAAACCTAACATGTCCCATCTTTGTGTCTTTAGATGTGATTATTTTTGGACCCAAACGATCTGACAAACTTAAACCCAAGTTCACGTCATATGTTTGTTCTTAAATATCTATTAAAATATAGATGTTAACATTGCTTTAAGCCCTAAACCAATAAAATGTATATTTCTCGACATTTTTGCTTCATTAAAGTATAGTTTTTATAAGTTTAAACACCCACTATTTCTACTACTAATCCTTCATCCTCCATCATTCAAATATCCTTACCTTTACTTCCACCATCTTTACTTTCACGTACACAATCTATATCTATAGACTACCTCTATCTTGAACCATTATCACCTCTACCACCCCCAATACATCAACATCCAATGTTCACTCAAACTCGAGATGAAACTTTTATGCCTTGTAACTTCGCTTACTATGTTACCTATCATACCCCCACTTAAGAATTTGATCCTAATTCTTTCACACAACCTAAAAAACTCTTCCACTAGTGTCAAGTTGCATAATATTAGTTTAAAACCCTATATTGTAGCCAAACTTGGACCTTGTCCCTCCTCCACCTAATATCAACATTATTGGTTGTAAATTGGTCATCTATACTAAAAATAAACCAAATAGCTCTATAAAGTGCTATAAACCTCGTCTAGTTATTAAAGGATATCACCAATCTCTCAGCATTGAGTACATTGACATGTTTAGCCTTGTTGTCAAACCAACTATTATTTGGATCATTGTCACAATAACTGTCACTAAAATTGACCAATTTTTCAACGTAAATAATACTTTTTTCTATGTTAATGTTCAAGAACTTGTCTACATGATTCAACCACCAAGTTTGTTAATCCCAATAATCCTCGTTATGTCTATCATCTATATATTGTCTTTTATGGTTTCAAACAAGCTCTATATACTTATTTTTATTAATGGAGTTAAAAACTTCTTGACCTCAACTTTACTCCCTCAGAATCCATCACCTCTCTCTTTATTCATTCCATCCTCATTGACAACACATTCCTCTTCATTTTCATAGATGATATTTTGGTTACAAGTTCTTCATAATCCTTCATCTTCTCTCTCATCCATAACATTAATAATACCTTTTATAATAAATACCTTAGATCCCTTCACTATTTCCTTAGAATTGAAGCTAAATTCATACCAAATGGCCTTCTCTTTACACAAACAAAATTTACTTAAGATCTTCTTACTCATACGTATCTTTCAAATTCCAAACCTTTACCAACATCTATAACTTCCATCCTACCTCTCTTTAAAAATCATGACACTCCCCTCTCTAATCCTATTGAATATCATAGCACCATAGTACTCATTAGTACCTTGTCTCTCCCTTATTGATATTTAATTTGTTGTTAACAAAGTCTCATAGTTTCTTCATTATGCTATCAACATTCACTGCATTATACTTAAACGAATTCTTTGATATTTACAATCAATAACCTCTTATGGCCGACATTTAGCTAAAACCTTAACCCTCATCTCTATGCCTACTTTGATGTTGATTGGTTGGTTGTCCTAGAGATCATCATTTACCTCTAGCTAGTGCATTTTCTTTGGATCTAACCTTATTTCTTAAAGTGTAAATAAACAACCTGATGGTACTCATTATAGTAGTTGAATACATGTAGTATTGCATTTGCATCTTAAATTATGTTGGATCACATCTCTTCCTAGTGAAATTGGCTTATTTAATCTAAAACCCCACCTTGTTGTCTGATAATCTTATTGATGTTCCTTATCATAGATATAGTTTCATATGCTTGTACCAAGCATACTAAAGTTCTGTTCATCCATCATATTCTAGCTAAAGCATAAATCACTGATGTCATGACCAAGACTCTTGCATCTACTATTGTTTGCATATTTTGAGACAAGTTCACTATTGCTTTATAGTTAAGCTTAGAAGGGAAGATAAGACTCGAAGATTTTAAAGTATCTTTCCCATAATTGTAGTGATTTCATATTATTCTCCTGCGTATTTTCTACAACCACAATCATGAAATTGTGATCATGCAATTTTGATAAGATATTTTTCTTTCTATTTTTATATTTAAATAAACAGTATCAATAGACTACATAAATTGATCATAGCTTATGCATTGCTCTTTCATTTCAAATGCATTTTTAATTGTCTAAAATTGACTATTAATATTATGGAGTGTTAAATGACCAATTAATAACAATAGCTTAAGCTTTTATGTGATACTAACTTAATTAGTTTTTTAAGCTTTTATATGATACTAACTTAATTAGTTTTATATATTCACTAATATGGAGAGTGTTTAATACCAATCTCTTACAATTAACGTGTGTTTAGTGAGTAACTCCATATAAATCTATAATTTATTCAAATCTCATTGTATGGTTTGTTGGATTTATAATTTCATTCTAAATTTTCAGTGCTGATAACTTGACTTTTAGATATGACAATTCTTTTAGAAATTCACAAGCAAATGGGTTGTCCAAATCTACATTAACCACGTCCTCACTTTATGATCGTGGCGTCTTCGAATGAACCTGTTTTGAAGAGTTTCGAGCCTGTGCGTTGGTTGGATCTATTATAGCGGGGAATAGTCATTTAGATCAAGGTTGTGTGGATCCTTGATCAGATTTTGTGTCGATGCATCACTACTGATAGGTTTGGGCATCCGAAGTCCCCGTTGGAATTCATGATAAGTCTCAGTTTTATCCGTTTTTTGTCAAACATTTTAATATTTATTTGATGCAATTGTAGACCTGCGGAGTAGAGCATCGAGATTGGACTGGACTATACAAATTCGAGTCAGACATATTAGAATCTTGACAAGTCGAGAAATTTAGCTGTATGCGAGTACTTGAGTTGTGAGTTACTCGCGTTAGTGAGACGTTTATAGCGTTTTTGAATATGCATGTGGGCTTGCTCGACCTCTGACCCTCCAATCATGAACTACCATGATTAACGTAACTTTTGTGTTGACTGATGGGTTAATTTGTTACGTTGGAGATCTTCTCTCACTTTACCCTTGACCAATTCAAAGAAAAGCTCACTTCTGTTGGCTTACTGACCAGGTTTGGTCTGGGGCTTTTGTGAACAATGGTGTCCTTGAGTTGGTTGTTGTCCTTTGTTTTACATATTCCGTGATCATAAGAGAAGATAGTTTCTTGAGTCATTTTTGGTGATTGGACTACACATTTTCTTATGTACATCACTGCTCACTTCCCTTGTGAGCAAGTAAGTCGAGACATATTACCTAACGAACCATGTGCCTTCTGAGACTGAGACGCACACCTCCCCCACACCCCCTAATTTCCTTGTTTCTTTCTTTCTTTCTTTCCTTCTTGTCCTCTTACACCAAAGTGCAACTTTTAAATGTCCAACCATTATGTACTCTCATTCTACCGGTATAGCTGTATCACAGAAATCCTACCCTAAAATTAAATTGTAGAGAGAAGGTTGTCATTATGTACAAGTTTAATTAATATGCTATGAATTATTTAAGATCCAATCAAGCAGATGGTTTATGGTAGATTAACGTGATACAATGTAATAAAAATTATTAATGTAAGATGATATTGTGACAGTTTTTTGTTGAATGATAGATAAAGCGAAACATAGAAATAACATGTTATTGAACCTTGGATTTATTTACAACGATTTAAAGCATTTTACCAATGTTATGAATACCATATTGAAGCTCACATCAATTTTGATTCTAGGACATATAGTCCGGATACTAGTCAACACTAGGTACTACTTTGAGTAATTTTTAAAATTACAAAATAGCCCTTTAATATATTGTATTTTATAATTTTTAATTTTACTTCAATCTTGTCTCAAAAAATTATAATAATATAAATTTGATATAGCTATATCTTTATTTCGATTAATATTAATTTTTACATATTTCTCATATAAACAATAACTACAATTAATATAAAAAATCGTTTAATATTATACAAATATAAAAATAAAAATAATACGAAGTAATTAAAATTTTATAATTTACATCATATAGTAAAGAATAATTACATAAAAATATCATAGAGTAAGAATAATATAGGTTTATAAACATAATAATAAGAGTTTAGGATGAGAAACACAATAAAGTAGAAGTGAGATCTGAAACAAAAATATTTACAATTAAAAGTTATATATTTATTTTGTGGCAAAAGGGTCAATTTTGAACCTAAGTTTTACACTAATCAACAAATTTACCCTAAGGTTTTACAAAGTAGAAATAAGACACTAACATTTAAATAAAACCTCACAATAATGGAAAAACTGAAGGTCGTTAGTTTTTCGTTAGGTGAGCGATGACTTGACAGTTTTTAATATTAATTTATGAACATAAATAGGAAGAAAAGAAAATTAAGTTACCAAAATCTATCTTATTTATGACATTGTAGGTCAGGTCATATAAATAAAACTAGAATCACATAATTATATTAAAAAAAGGATATTTGGATCTTTTTGATTATAAATCTTATGAAACTTGTGAATCATGTTTACTGGGAAAAATGTCCAAACTACATTTTAGTGGAAAGGGAGAACATGCTAGTAAGTTTGACTTACTAGAGCTAATACATTAAGATGTATGTGAGCCTATGTTCACTACTGCTCGAGGTGGATTTTTATATTGCATAACATTCACAAATGATCATTCAAGATGTGGTCATGTGTAGTTGATGAAACAAAAGTCTGAATCATTTGAAAAGTTCAAGGAATTTATACTTGAGGTTGAGAAATAAACCGGTAAAAGTATTAAGATACTTAGATCATATCGAGGTGTTGAATACTTAAACTATGAGTTTCTTGGTTACTTAAAAGAGAATGAGATTCTCTCACAATGGACTCTTCTTACAACTTCAAAATATAATGGAGTATCTTAGAGGAAAAATCGTACTCTATTAGATATGGTAAGTTCCATGATGAGTCATGCAGTCCTTCCTATCTTCTTTTACCTTCTAAATAAAGTTTCATCTAAGTCAGTTGACAAAATGCCATATGAGATATGAATTGGTAAAAGAACAAGATTGTCACACTTAAAGATTTAAGGATATGATACTTATGTGAGACTTGCTATATTTGATAATTTCAAGGTAAATCAGATAAAAGCAAATTTGTATGGTATTTGAAAGAAAGTTTTGGATATCAACTTTACCTTTCTGTTGAGAAAAAGTTGTTTGTCTCAAGACATTCTACATTCTTTAAAAGAGAATCACTACAAGAATTAAGACATTTAGCACCAACATTTTTGTGACTATCATTTCGTCACATATATGATGTTTTTTGTGACAAAAAAGATTGACACTATTATTTGGATTAACTATGATAATTTATTTTTTATCACTAATACATTGGTAATTGTGACAATTTTGTTTCTTTCACAATTAAATTGTCATTATTATTCTATCAATAGTATCAAATTTTCTTATCCCTAAATTTTGTCACTAAAAGCATATGCAATTTAGTGCCACAATAATTATGGAGGGAATGAATTGTAGTTGTGACAAAACATATGTTTTTGGCGCCACAATAATTATGAAGGGAATGAATTATAGTTGTGACAAAACATATGTTAGTTACTAATTTTTTTCTATTTATTGTGAAAGAATACAATTTGGTCACTAATATTTTTCTCTTACTGTGACAAAATAGTTTACCATCACACGATATTTTACTTTTTGTTACAAAAACTTTTGTCATTAAGAATTCAATTAGTTAGTGCCTACTTAATATTGTCGCAAAAACAGAATTATCACTCGGTCACTGTTATTCGTAATCTAGTGATAACTTTTTTGTGATTAACTATCATTTTGTCACAGATATGAGGTCTTTTGTGACAAAACAATTGATTGGAACTATTGTTTGGATTAAATATGATGATATATGTATTTTTGTCACTAATTCAATGATAATTGTGACAATTTAGTATCTTTCACAATTAAATGGTCACTATTAATATGTTAATAGTATCAAATTTTCTTTTATCACTAAGTTCTGTCACTAAAAACATATGCAATTTGACGTCCAAATAATTTTTATGGGAATGAATTGTAATTGTGATAAAAGATATGTTGGTCACTAATATTTTCAATTTCTTGTGACAAAATATAATTTGGTCAATTTTATTTTTCTCTAGCTGTGACAAAATTGTTTACCATCACACAATATTTTACTTTTTGTGACGAAAACTTTGTTTAATGACAATTTAATTAGTTAGTGTTTGCTTAATATTGTTAAAAAAACAGAACTATCATTATGATCACTACTATTCGTAATTTTTGTGATAAGAAATTTTGTTGTCACTTAATTTTCAACTTTTTATTACAAAGGTTATTGCCACTACAAGAGCTAAGACTTTTTTTTTTGGAAGTTAAAAGCTAAGACATTTAGTGACAAACTATCATTTCATCATAGATATGAGGTTTTGTGATAAAATAATTGATTAGTACTATTGTTTGGATGTCACTAATACAATGGTAATTGTGACAATTTAGTATCTTTTACAATTAAATTGTCACTATCAATATATTAGTAGTGTCAAAATTTTTATCACTAAGTTCTATCACTAAAAACATCTACACTTTGGCGCCAAAGTAATTTTGATAGGAATGAATTGTAATTGTGACAAAACATAGTTTGGTCATTAATATTTTTCCTTGTCGTGACGAAATAATTTACCGTTACACGATATTTTATTTTTTGTGAAAAAACTTTTTTCAATAAAAATTCAATAAGTTAGTGTCTACTTAATATTGTCAACAAAAAAAGGAAATATCACTATGATCACTATTATTCATAATTTTTGTGACAATAAATTTTGTTATTACTTGATCATCAAGTTTTTGTTACAAAGGTTATTATCCATATAGACTTAACAAATTAATAATAAATATTTCTTGTTATAACATATTAAGATTAACCACTCTAATGATTAATTTGTTATTATTGTATCAATTTTAAGGACTAGAAACTACTTGTCACATTTTTCCTTTAATATTATTATTTGCAAAAAATAAATAATTTCTTATAAAATATTCAAACTATGTATATTGATAATCTAAAAGTAATATTTTACATATCAATAGATATTTGCTAAACATAACTTTGAAATTTAATCAAAATAAATAAATATTTAAATTTAATGAAAATCTTGTTTCAAAAAATTAAGCAAAACTCTTAACATATTCAAAATTTAAAACAAAGTTCTTGCCAATGCTCAATCATTGTCATCATCGCCTTCCTCACCTTCACTTACTGAATTTGTCCCATCATCACTCATAAAAATAAATAATTAAAATAATATTAATTTAATTCAATTTTTGATTATATCAAAATTGGGCTATCAAGTCAAGTCCTGATCATCTTTTAGTTAGCCATGGTTTTAAATTCATCACATCATGTTTGAGTTTAAGTTACATTATATTGTTAATGTAGTTTCTTTATTGTAAATATAATCATAATTATAATTGTATTGTTCATGATAATAATTACTATTATTTGCAATTGGAGTATAATTTACATTTCATAATTTAAAAGTCTTCCATATGATAGTGGACTAAATTAATTTTCTTTTAAAACAAGAATAATTTTTATAAGTAAAATTGTAAGCTTTGGAGATGCTATCCTTTTAAAAGGGTAAAAATACATTAGAATTTAAAGAATTTATATGTTGAATTTATTTGTAAGTTATTTATTTTAAATATGTAATAAATTCAATGTATGTAAATAACTAACATAAGATCAATTAGAAGAAGAGTCAACTAGGGCTACTAAGGAATCGATAACTAGGCCTAAACAAAAAAACAAAACAAATCTAGTCCTATAAATGACATATTCATTTTTCTTTAAGCCAGTCTGCCTTGAGGTGAAGATGGTGGGCCAATGCTGATATATTAAGATATTTAATTATAAAATTATTTTTATTTTGTAATGTTAAAATTACAGTATGATGTCGTTTAAAAATAAAACGTAAAAGATTGCTTTAAGTAATATCACAAAAGTTAAATCATAAAGACAATATATCATGATTAATTTTATGATATCTTTTCCTGTATGTTAGGCCTTTATATAAAGTCAAAATGGTGTGACATTGGAGAATTAAACTATAATGTTAAGTCGGTTAATCTTCAATCTTCAATCCCTATCTAACAAAGTGTTATGCATACCCAACCAAAAATAACATTCAATAGTTGTGAGATTTGAATCTAAATCATCTAGACCGTCCCTGTGTCCCTTTTGAATCACCATTTAGTCACTATGTAAGCTACAAACCTAAAATATTGGAGTTGCTTAAGTCCACTTAATTGATCTCCTAGAAAATCCCTACAGTCGATTCAATGCTGCACTTTGCTTCAAAAAGAATCTTAAGACAGGTGCTAGCAGCAAGAGAGTTGACACCATTGACGCTCCTCCCTTTCCACTCAAGTTTGTACATGAGAAGGTTTTAGACCATTTCAATAACCCCCACAACATCGACTCCTTCAACAAGAATGACCCTGATGTTGGCACGAGACTCGTCAGAGCACCTTCCTATGACGATGTTATGAAGTTGCAAATTAAGGTCAATAAGGAGACCTGTGAGATTGTTAACAATCATTTCAAGATCTTTCAAGGGATACCTGGAGATTGGAAGGGTAGCACTCATCAACTATGGCAAGGAGTATGGTAAATCATTGTCACCATTGATGTGCTCAACCAGAACAGAGTACTATTCTTTATCCTCTCTTACTTCAATTATGTAATTTATTTACCTATTTTTATGCTAAAATGTATAGGTAAGATTTTTTTTTCAGTTCAGAGATAGAGAGAGAGAGAGAGAGTATTTCTTTATGATGATTATATTTTCTATTAAAATCACGACAGGCTTGAGCAGCTATTTTTTCTATTCTTTCAGTTTACAACGAATCAATGTTCTTAATGTTCTTCTGTGTCTACATTTCTTCGAGCATAACATTTATGGGCTTCTATAAACTACTGATGATGATTTTTGCATTATATACTTGTAGTCTGAAGTCCGTTAAACTCTGTAAGTTTCCCTCTCTTGATGTAATGGGCTTTGATTGATACCCCTGTGAGAAGTAAGATGAATTTGAAGAGGCTTTCACTTACTGATATGAAGATTGACATCAACAGGGTTCCCAAGAAAATGAACCTTATTGAAGTGATGTAGGAAAATTCTAATTGAAGTTAAGGCTGCAAAGACACGATTGAGTGATTTAGACGATGGAGTTGTAAGACTTACTGTAATAAATATAATTATCTTGGATATTAAATTTTCCAATTTCATATATTGGAGATTAGAATTTTGTACACTTAGGTGATTTATATATTTTTTATATATATTAATAATTTTATTTGCTTGTGTGACATATCTTGGTACTAAAAATCTATATCATTTATGACAACTTCTATTTTATGGCCACCAATGCAAAAAAATTTATCAATTAAGCAATTAAATTGTTAAATTTAATAATATTATTTGTGACAAACACAAATACGTTAGTGATAAATTTATTGTAAGATATAATCTTTGTTTAGTGACAATATTATTGTAACATATAACTTCCATACTTGTGAGGAAATTGGTTAGGCAATATGGTCGCTGATGCAAATTTCTTTTACCACTAATGCAATTCTATTGTTGAATTAATAGTTTTATTGTGACAATAATAAACAGATTAGTTACAATATTTTTTGTAAGAACAAATTTAATTTTTGTGATAAAATGATGTTGACGCTTTTTTCTTAAAATATTAGTAATCAAGAAATAATGATCACTGATAAAAAAGCATGATTGATAAATGTTTTGTCACTATTTTCAATTATTTTAGTGGCGATGTTGTTGCCACAATAAAATAAAATACTATTACAACTTTATTCTTCACTACTTTATATCATTTGTATCGACAAACTTGTCATAAATATGTAAAGTTACTGTAACCATATAGTTTTGTCACATATTCCATAATTTTTAGTGTCATTACCTTTGTCACAATAAAATTAAGTACTGTTATGACTTTACTCGTCACTACTTTATGTTATTTGTATCGATAAACTTGTTTTAAATATGTAAAGTTACTGTGATCATAAATTATTGTCACACATTCCATACTTTTTACTGTCAATACTTTTGTCACAAAAGTGTTTCATAATTGTACCATTTTCTTAAATTAGTTACTATTTTAATAGTGAAGGAGGTATTAGTGACAGAAGGTGATGACTTTGAAATTTGGACACTATTAATAGTAGTGACTAATATCTCTACTTTTAGTGACAACTTTTGCTTTCAATAAAAAATACAATTTCTTGTAGTGAATTTATTCTCAAAGAAAGTAGTGGGAGTGATGTAAAACTTAGAGAAGTTCAAGAGTCACAAATTCACATCGAGATCAAACAAGAACCTTAAATTGATATGTAAGATATACAACAGAGAGTTAAAGAAGCACATAGTCCACAACGCACTATTAGCATACGTCGTCCCACCATTAGATTAGATCTCCATATAGCAAAGGGAAAGGATAATGAATCACTCATACATGATGAGCCAACTACTTTTAAAGAATCAATGTCTGACGTTGATTCTTTAAAATGGCTAGAAGCCATGAGATCTGAAATGGAATCCATGTACACTAACCAATTATGGAATTTGGTGGATGCGGGTGATGGTATTGTACCTATTGGATACAAACCGGTTTTTAAGAGAAAAGCTGATATGGATGCTAATTTACATAAGTAAAAAGCGAGGTTAGCAGCTAAAGGATACAAACAAAAACAAGGAGTTGATTTTGATGAAACATTTTCTCCAGTAGCTATGTTAAATCCATAAGGATCTTATTGGTTATAACAACATATCATGATTATAAAATTTGGTATATGGATATCAAAATAGCATTTCTTAATGCGAATTTGTGGGAGGATGTGTATATGGCACAACCTGAAAGTTTTGAATCCAACAGATTTCCCAATCAATTATGCAAGTTACAAAAGTCCATTTATAGACTTAACCAACTGTCAGGGAGTTGGAACATCCATTTTAATGAGACAATGAAAGAGTTTAATTTTGTCAAAAATCTAGATGAACCAAATGTCTATAACAAGATTAGTGTGCATGCAGTCATTTTATTATTGCTATATGTAGATGACATATTGTTATTTGGAAATGACATACCTATGCTTCAGTATGTAAAGATTTGGTTACCCAAAAATTTCTCCACGAAGGATATGGGAGAAGTAGCCTATATTCTGGGAATAAAAATTTATAGAAATAGGTTAAAGTGGTTACTTGGGTTGTCCCAATCAACATACGTAGACAAAGTGCTAAAGAAGTTTAGCATGGACAACTCCAAGAGGAGATTTTTACCTATGTCTCATGGGATTTCTCTCTCACAGAGTATGTGCCTAAAGACACAAAGGGAGAGAGATAAAATGGATTATATTTGATATGCTTTGACAATTGGATCAATTATGTATGCAATGTTATGTACTAGACTAAATGTCTCTTATGTTTTGAGCATAACGAGCAAGTTTCAAGCCAATCCAGTTGAGTGTAACTCGATAGCTATGAAAAACATCTTAAAGTACTTGAAAAGAACTAAAGATGCTTTCTTGGTCTATGGAGGAGTTAAACTGAGGGTGCAAGGATATTTAGATGCTAGTTTCTAGTCAAATGCTAATGATAATAGGTCACAGTCAGGGTACATCTTTATTATAAATGGTGGTGGGGTAAGTTAGAAGAGTTCCAAATAACCAACCATTGCGAATCCAACGATCGAGGTAGAGTACACTATAGTTTCAAAGGCAACAAAGGAAATGGTTTGGATCAAAAAGTTTATCACTTAACTTAGAGTGGTTCCTAACATTGTTAAGCCTATAGTATTGTACTGTGACAACAACAATGCTATTGTGTAGGTAAGAATCAAGGTCTCATTAACGATCCAAACATATACTTAAGAAGTTTCACTTTATCAGGTGGATAATGGAGTGAAATGACATAACATTGGACCAAGTTCCCATTGAGAAGAATCTTGCAAATCCTCTCACTAAGCTACTGTCTTAGAAGAGACGTGATCAACATATATGTTGGCATAATATTAGATACTCAGATACATAAATATTTAGTATTTGATACTAAATTCATATTTAACATTACTACAATGTTCAAAACATGATAAGAAATAGATTGTTAAATAAAGGTAGTTGATCTAAGTTTATAAAAATAGATTGTATGTGTTGGATCAAAAGAGACTTACGCTTAACATAAATAGTAAGAATATAATGTTAGATAACCTAAACTATCCTTTTATGGCATATGGTTAAATCAATATAATGAGAATCACAAAGCAACATATTAGGGTACGTATATCTTTTTTATTATGAATCATATGCAAGTTGTGAAACCTATTGGGTTGAAAAATAACTAAGGATCTGTTTGGATGGAGGGTTAGGAATGGAACGTAACACACTTCCATCATTTGATTGAGGGTTTCATAATGGAATAGAATGGAATGAGATGGAAGTGGAAGGTTTTATGTTACATTCCATTCCATCCTAAATAGTGAAAATAAGAAACCTCCAATTTGGGGGCTTTAGGATGAAACGTAAACTAATAAATGAATACTACCTAATATACCCTCAATAATTTTTCTTAATACTAATTATTTC
>JAOSBO010000006.1:6819947-6835989 GCA_027563915.1 Erythroxylum rotundifolium
ACTCTTTTGCTTTCGGCCTTTTATAACTTTCAACCCCTAACGGCCAATTAATTACATGGTTCCTAATTAACAAAAACATTTTTAAATATCGCAAGTTTTAAAGAACAAGAGTGAGAAATTAGAGAGAATAGCAAAGATCAAAACACAAGTTGCCGGAGAACAGTTGATTAGCTTGTCATTTGCACGGAGACTGATGACACGGACCCACCAGATCGCAGTTCGAAGCGCACCAGAAAAGTCACAACACAGAATATATCCTTGAATACCGGAAAGGATGACACAATGGAGGAGGTGACGTCGGACGTGAACCACGAACCCACCAGGACGGATTATCAGGGCATTCTTATGGGGGACTCTAGCGGCACACGCCGAACAATCCCAGCTGTGATGTCTGACCTGCAGGTGGAAGAAAAAGAACTCATAGATACGTTGTACAACCTTTGTCTAGAGATCCTAGTGATGGACACGGAATTGGAGGACCTACGTTCTCCTCGCGGGACACCTTAACTATTAAATTATTAGGACGCCACGTTGGATACACATTGCTCAGTTGCAAACTTCAGCAACTATGGGCTTCGAAAGGGACTATGACGCTCATCGACTTACCCAACAACTTTTTCATTGCCAAATTCAACCGAGTTGATGATCGAGACTTCGCATTATTTGGCGGCCCGTGGCTGATAGCAGGCCACTGTATGATGGTGAGAGAATGGGAACCTGACTTCCATCTTATTGATGCTAGGATCGATACGGTGAGCACATGGGTTCGCCTTCCGGGTTTGCCCATGGAATTTCAACATACGTCAATCTTGAGACGCATTGGCTTCGGACTAGATCGGCCTCTATGCATTGACCAAAAGATAGCTGATACTACCAGAGGAAACTTTGCCCACTTATGTATTGAAATTGAACTCCACCAACCTCTCAAGCCCTCATTCAAGTTTTGTGGGAGAGTTTACTCGATGGCATACGAAGGTTTAAGCTTAATTTGCTTTGGATGTGGCAAGGCAGGGCATCGTAGGGAGAAATGCCCGGCCCAATCAATAGGCCCTACAACACCTCCCACCAACCCCCTTGCCACCATTCCTGTACACCGTCAAGTGAGGTCAAATGGAGAACCAGTGCTAACCGACAGTGCTACATCCAAGGATAACCAACCGACGGGGACAGGCCCAGTATCCATAATCACTATAATTCCGGAACAAGTGGTCGGAGAGTCAAGGGGTACAGACATGATTGCAGCAAAAGCCCTACGCTTCAGCCTCTGGTTGATGGTAAAAGGTAAGGGGCACATCTCTAGGTACTCTCCCAAACCGAAGCAAAATTTTAATGACAAACAATCATCACCTACCATAACTCAAGGACATCTTGAAAACTGATTTAATATGCTAATAAATGCTGACGAGGATGGGGGGTACATCGTCTACGACAACCGCACAAGGGCAAATTTAGGGACCCACCCTCTAGTTTAGACCGTCCATCTGTGGCTGACATTACTCCTAAGCACTCAGCACCTATGGTCTTTACTGCAAAAATCCCACCAGGAGCTAGGTGTCTGCCCCCAGAAACACTACTGCTACGACCTGCTCCTCACAACCCGCGCAGACGCCCCCTTAATTCTAAAAAAGACCTGAGGCCCATCCAACAGACTAACCCACAAACAGGAGATACCTGTTCTTTTACCGACAAGCCATCATCCTCACATACTATTCCCATGCAACTCACTATGGACGAATCTCAATCCATGCAATGTAATTCCCCGTGGAACATCGACTCCTCTGGACATTTCATTGGCCCCCAATCGCCACTGGAGACCAACACTGCCTCGAACCTCCCGAATTGGCAGCACTATCGATACAACAACGAGCCTCGCCTCACCTGCCCGTGGCCACTGACAACAGTCTCTGGGACATGCCCTCTGAGCATGTGGACCAGGTCAACCGTTCGCCACTAACGGGGGCACCTTCTCAGGAACCACTTTCCATCACTAGTCTATCCACTGATTCGGTCATGTAAATGGTCGCAGAGGCACAGGGGTCCACTCCTCAAGCTAATCGACAAGGACCGATTCTCGTCCGGTTGTTGAGCCACCCGTAACTTACCTAAAATGAAAATCTTTGGTTGGAATTGCAAAGGCACAGGAAGTAAACTATTTATTCGCTATATGCAGGAATATTTGTCACAAGAACAACTGGAAATGTTGGTGATTGTTGAACCACACATTAGTGGTAGCCAAGCTAATCGAATATGTAAAAAACTACATGGTTTTCGAGTAAAAAGGGTGGATGTGGCTCAGTTCTCTGAGGGTATCTGGCTGGCTTGGAAAGAGGCAGACGTTGCGGTGGAGATACTTAATATGCATGGTTAGGCGATCCATGCTCGGGCCCATTGCGCTACCGAGACTTTCCTCATAACGGCGGTGTATGCAGTCCCGATGCTTCAGAACGACGACACCACTGGGAGCATATGTGTGCCCTCATGGTGCCGTTCGGTGAGCCTTGGGCAATCCTTGGTGACTTCAATGAAATATTGTCTCCTACTGAGAAAAAAGGCGGAGCTCCACACATGGCCACGTCTTACCGACACTTTGGTACCATGGTGGACAATTGTAGATTGCTAGAAATGGGCAACAATGGACCACGCTTTACTTGGAAGGGTCCACTATTCCCCGGATATACACGAATATTTAAATGCTTAGACCGCGCCTTTTGTAATGATGAGTGGTGCACCACGTACCCTAACAGTGAAGTACAAGTACTTCATCGTCTCAAATCAAATCATCACCCCATCCTACTCCATTTAGAGGATCCCCCACCGATGGCTCATCAAAACCGTCCCTTTCGATATCTAGCTGCCTGGCAGAGCCATCAGCAGTTTGGAAGTTTCCTTAAAGACCGATGGGAGCAGGGCTACACATTGACGGAAAAACTTTGCAACTTACAACGGGAGCTTTCTGTGTGGAGCAAAACTGTTTTTGGGTTAATTTATGCCAAAAAAGGTCGGTTACAAGGATGACTAAAAGGTATACAACGTAAAATGTAGTAAGGATCGACTGGTCACTTACATCACCTGGAGCAATCCCTATTGGCTGAACTGGAGATGGTGCTCCCCCAGGAAGAATAGATGTGGTTTCAGAAGGCACAAACCGAGTGGATTCATTTCGGTGATAGAAATACCTGATATTTCCATGCCAAGGCAATTATCAACTGCGGGCAATTGAAAATTGAAGCTTTAAAAGGAGTGAATGATGAATGGGTCACTGATGGTACGAAACTAGAACGAATGGCAGTGGAGTACTTCTATACGCTTTACAGGCAAGAGCCTCCTAACTTCGCGAGTCGGTGACATAGGGACTTTCTGCCCTTAGAAAGTCATGCGCTCACTAGAATGAACAACAGCATCACTCGAGAGGAAATCCAGCGAAGCATATTCGACATGCATCCCTACAAAGCCCTGGGGCCAAATGGGCTTCATGCACTATTTTATCAGGCAAATTGAAGAGTGGTCGGTGAGGACACATGCAGGCATGTGGAGCACATCTAGGCAGGTGAAGGGTCGATAGCAACTGTTAATGATACCCTACTTCTGTTAATCCCGAAAGTGGACCGATCGTTGATGCTGACCCATTTCTGTCCGATAAGTCTATGTAATATTTCGTATAAACTGGTAACCAAACTACTGGTGGCCCACATATGACCATTCCTGCCAACTCTTATCTCCCCCAGATAGTCCAACTTTGTACCATGTAGACACATCTATGATAACATTGTGGTAGCTCAGGGGATCCTACAAACCATGAAGCATTCGCAAGGCTGGAAACTTTTCATGCCGATCAAAGTGGAACTTGAAAAGGCATATGACTGACTACGCTAGGACTTCATCCTTTCCACGCTAACAAATGCAGGCCTATCGTACCACATCCACTCCCTTATTATGGATTGCGTTGCCTTTGCCCGAATACAGGTATTATGGAATGACTCCATATTTAAGGGGTTTTGCATAGGCCGGGGTATTCGATAGGGGTGCCCTCTGTCTCCATACATCTTCGTTCTATGTCTTGAATGACTGACGCACCTTATTGATCTTGCGACCGCAACTGGTGACTAGAAGCCAATTCAGGCTAGTCGGACAGGACTAATGATTTCTCATTTATTCTTTGCGGACGACCTCTTCTTCTTCACGGAGGCCTCCTTGGCACAAATCCACATCATTTTGTCCACTCTGAATCATTTCGACGCGGCGTCCAGACAGAAGACAAACGCTTCCAAGTCCAACATATTCTTCTCCTGGAATGTCCTGCTTGCACTCCTCGCCCAGATCGCATCCCGTTCTGGCTTCGCTTCCATGACATCCTTCGGGAAATATCTGGGGGTGCCGATGGTATATGGTAGGGTAGGATGTTGCCATTTCAACCATGTAGTAAATAAGGTACGAAGTCGTTTATCGGGCTGGACTGCAAATACTCTCTCCATGGTGGGTAGAGTGACTTTAATGCACTCTGTATTACACGTAATCCCCATATACACCATGCAAGTCCTCAAATTTCCCTCTTACATTTGCCATGAACTTGAATGTCTAAGCCACAACTTTATCTGGGGGCATCGAGAGGAGGAGAGGAAACTTCACCTTATCTCCTGGACAACCATCTGCTCCCTAAAGACTAAAGGGGGCCTGGAATTCAAAAAGTTGACGCAAACTAACGAAGCCCTACTAGATAAATGGGCATGGTGTCTCATCTCCCAATCGGACGCCCTATGCTCCCAAGTATGGGCTGGTAAATACTCCAGGCGATTGGACCCAAACTTCTGCTTCACAGTAAAAACCATTGATTTGCATCTTTAGAGGGTGATAGTTGGGGCATGGGGCAAGCTATGGAATGGTATGGTGTGGTCTGTTGGAGACGGGCACACTTCCAACTTTTGGCTGGACAACTGGATTCCAAACCCTGCCATCATGAATCGGGATCAAGTTTTCGACCCCTATCGATTTCACAAGAGAGTAGTGGATATGGTGGACTCCAATGGGACCTAGCGCTGGTAGGAACTCGCGAATGCTCTCTCCCAGCACGAATGTTCCCTACTAGCGGCCATAAAACCTCTACAGGTGACAGATGGCCCTGATCTTCCCATCTGGTCAGACGAGGCCTTTGGACGTTACTCAATTCAGTTGGCTTATTACCAACTAGATGACGTTGTTGAAACCGCCCCCTCCTAACTATGGCCACGCATTTGGGAGTGGCAAGGCCCCCAACGTATTCGCATGTTCCTTTGGATTACGGCACACAATAGCCTCCCTACATCGTCTATCAAATGACACCGAAATATCAGCACTACCGATACTTGCCACCATTGCAACCTCACTTCTGAGATTGTCCTTCATGCTCTACGGGACTATCCAGATAACTAAGCCTTGTAGGAAGCACTCATCCCTCCAGGGTGCCGCCAGATGTTCTTCAGGGATGACCTAACGGCCTGGCTAGGTGGGAACTTACACCACGCCACCAACACCACTTCCCTGGTTAACTGGTCGATTGTTTTTGGTACGGGGTACTGGCTCCCTTGGTCCAAGCCCAACAAGGAATTGTTTGAGGTTGATTTCGAATGACCATCTTCTGGTGCCTCCTTCATATTCAGGATGGCTTACCACTTTTGGACAGCCATGCTGCCAACTCACTGTCTCCACCCACCGCGCAAATCTTGGCTGTGGATCAAATGGCACCCTTCCCCCGCGGACTGGTACAAAATCAACACGGACGTGGTAGCTAAGGGCTCCCTAAGAGCGGCGAGTTGTGGTGGATTGATCTGCAACTACTTGGGAAGAGGGAAGGGCGGCTTTGCGCGTAAAATAGGAATCACCACTGCCACAGTGGCTGAACTTTGGGCAGCACTTGATGGAGTGGGACTGGCCAAATCCTTGGGAATCTGCCAGGCTATTTTTGAAATGGACTCCAGCGCCGCTTGCAAACTTCTCTTACAATCCGCGGGAGGCTCCCACCATACCAGGGGACTCCTTAGAGCGATCCAGGCTTAGATGAACACGAATATTGTAATCCGGGTGCAACACGTCTATCGCCAAGCCAATGCTTGTGCCGACTGGTAGGCAAACTATAGATTTACCATCCCAGGACAATACGAGCAACTCCACCATCCACCGTCGGGCATTGTATCCCTTCTCCATGGAGACTTGTTTGGGGTTTCTGTACCTCGATTTTGTTTTACTTCAAATTAGAATGCTATTAGGCCTCTAGCCTCCCCTTTTACCAAAAAAAAACCAATTATAGTGACACATTAATCAAAACATTAAATATATGAACACCTAAATCTCTTAAACGACGTGCCAATAGCCAATTGTTGGTTTAAACGTATATGAAATCAGCTCTTCGTAGGACATCGCATTCAAGATTCAAGGGCCAAGGTCATCCTATGCTGAATAAATTACTTGTTTCCCTTTTAGAAGAAAGAAACTTATTATGATTAAGCCCCGGGAAACAAAGTAACATTTGCTTTGTCTATTGAAACGGTGTAACGGATACAAAGATTTGGAAGTAGCATCTAAATATTACAATTCAAAAACTGTATAAATAAAGAGATTTTTGAATCATATTGCAATGTCATCTTTAGTAAATTTTGTTCGAAATTGGAAATTTTAAAAGAAAATGGAAATAAGTCCTTATTTCTACCGGTTCTAACTGATTCAATTAGTCGTTATATATTGACCAATGAAAACATTAGGAATGTCTTCCTTGGAACTTATCACTAATATAAATGATATCTCCTTCCTCAGTTCATGCTATGACAATGTTTTCTCCGTATAAATGATATCGCGCATTCTTCCTCAGCTTAATGTTTAGTTTCTTGATACCTAGTTAATATCGCCTTCTGGCAGTTTCTAACGTTATATAGCCTATGAGTAAAGTGCAATAAAAAGCTCCAATAAATTAACAATATATAAATATATAAATTTTAAAAACATATTTTTATTATTAAAGAGATTATCTTAAGTCCCTCGTTGTGATACAATTGAAGAATTTAATCAATTGCATTAATTGTTAACATTAAGATTAAGAGAGCAACAAAAAAAAAACAAATCAAAGAAATATGTAAAAAAAGAAAACTAAGAGGATTAAGCTCATTTTGCTCTTTATAAATGCCAAAAGAATTAGCCTTATTTTACCTCATTTCGCTCTTTATGAAGATTTAGAGTGAGTCTTAGTTCACCTCATTTAGCTCTTTATAAAAATAAAAAAGGAGCTCTATTTTTTTTCATGAGACTTGGCCCTAAACAAGTACCCTTCTTACCTTTACCAAGACTCGGGCTTCATCACCTTGCTATTCACACTATCTCGAGAGATCGTCAGAAAATCACTACAATAAAACTTAAACATCAAGTTTATTTTTTCACTTTCCAAATTGTCGATCAAGAATGGCAACCAGAATTTTAAGCCCAGTAGTTAAAGAATGAGGTGGCTTAAAGCTAATATGAACAAAAGTATAAATATATTTCTTGGGCAAAATATATGGTAAGTATGACTAATGCGACAAGTTGGTGGTAATTGCAATTTGTATGCTACCAGACTAAAGTTCAAAGTACATTAATGTCAATTTATAACTTTAGATTAATTTAACAATCATAAAAGAGTGACCTATATTACTTGGGTTTGTTCTAATATGAGGTGAGCCTAAGATAATGACTCTTGGGCTTGTAGAGAATATTAAAGTCTGTAGGATTTTATATAATTAATAAGAATCATTCCCTCTCCCTTCAATTAAGTGAACGGTTACCAAAAATAATAAAATATATACGTTTTTGCACCACTGGAAAAGAACGAAGAAAAGATAAGGAGAGAGTAGGTAAGTCCTTTGTATAGAGAAGTTATTTACATCCAAAAGGAATAAAGATCTATAATTGTAGACACATATCAAACACATATTAAACATGGGCTAAGGTTAGTATTTCTTTCTCTCTCTTATAGTATAAATCCTAATTGAATGGGTATCGATTGTATTATAGATGATCTTAGAAGAATTATATACTTGAAATATTGTTTAGAATATTATAGTTTAAATTTACATGTGGTGTCAGAGTAAGAATATGACATATTCATTTGTATTAAAGTTAATTTTGGGATTAATATTGTTTAGAATATTATAGTTTAAATTTACATGTTCTATCAAAGCAAGATTATGACACATTGATTTGTATTAAAGTTAATTTTAGGATTCATGGTAGCCATTAATATTGCTTAAGGTTATAGAATGCAATTAAAATTATTTTATTGCTTCCACTATAATTTTACATAAATTAAATAATTAATTTCGTGTGATTTTGTTTTTGTTCAATTGGTTGCATGAATTGTTTACTACAATTATTTAATATTATGGTGTTCTTGGACCAAGAATAAATCTCATAAGTAACAATTATGAATGGTTTGTGGTTAAATAATTAATTATATTAAGATTATATTATTGGTGAAATATTTGGAATTGTTTTTTTTCCCCTAAAAATTAATTCAAATAAAGGTTGGAAACCATAAGTTATTTAAGGTTGAAGTTTGTTGGAAATCATGATTTTCGATTCGAAAATCAAATGGTTGAAGATGGTCAATTACGTTTTGGTCCTTATAGTTTTTAGACCATTACAATCTAGTAATAAAAAATTACAGTTTAGTCCCTAAAAGTTTTTGGACTTTACAATACAATCTTCCAACATTATAGTTAAATTCCCCATTTTATTATACTTAATTAAATGTTTATTGTATAGAAAACTTGTTAGTCACCAAAGTGACCTTGTTTGAAAAGATATTTAGACATTTAATTATGCATTCTTTCAATTGTTCATGTTAGATAATGCTAATAAATGTCATAAAAGATGAACTGAACAATTGAGATTATTAATTATAATGCTAGAAGATCACCTAAAGGTGGATCATTGCTTATAATTAAAAATATTAAAGAGACTTATTGTCATACTTGGTCAATATATTTGTGTATCCAAAGATAACATGCATACTAGCTTGAGTATGATTGACTGTCTATTAAAGTGTGTATATATATGTTGTTAACAATATATATATCTATTATAGTCTGAATTCACTAATTGTACTCAAAGCATTAATGTGTGAGTTTGTATTACATTTGTAGCTTCATGGTATGATCAAGTTCTATAGGCTAAACTATGTCGATTAGCCTGACCAAATCCAATTTTAGTTGGGTATTATGAATAAGGACCTAAAATTAGTTGTTGAAAAGGTTGCAACCATTACTAAGACTAGTATACAAGCCAAAAAGACATATTTTGAGGCTTGGGACAAGTCTAATAGGCTGAGTTTAAACTTGATGTGATTAACAGTGGCTGAAAAATGTTAAGCCATCAATGCCTAATATGAACAATGCAAGGGAATTCATGATGAAAATCAAGGAGTACTCACAATAAGACATAGCTGACAAGTTTATTATAGGAAACTTTATGAGTTTATTGATAACCAAGAAGTTTGATTAGTCTCAGCCTATCCATGATCATGTAACATGCATGCCAAATCTAGCTACAAAGCTAAAATTGATGGACATGGATGTGAGTAAATCCTTCTTAGTATAGTTCATCATCAACTCACTTCCTCCTGAATTTGTTCAGTTCTAAATGAATTCTAACACTCTTAAGGAGAAATGAAACTTTCAAGAAATCAAGGCCACGTTAGTGTACGAGGAAAGGAGAACAAAGAAAATGAAGGAACACTCTATTCATCTTACAATACACAATGAAGCTAGCTGCAAAAAGGGAAAGCCAGGAAAGAAGAACAACAAAAAGAATAAAGCCTAAATAAAGGATAATGAGGGCCAAATCTATAAAGAGCAATGTTGTTTCTTCTGTAAGAAAGCTAATCATCTCAAGAAAGATTGCCCTAAGAGAAAGGATTGGTTTGAAAATAAGGTAAGTACTATGTTTCAATATGTTTTGAATCAACCCTTATTGAGGTGCCTAATAATACATGTTGGTTAGATCAAGGTGAAACTACTCATATGCACATGTTATGCCTAGATTCCTTTCGATCAAACCATAAACGAAACTAAAGAGTTTTTTTATATGTGTAATAAAATGAAGGCACAAATAAAGTAATTGGAGCATACAGATTGATCTTAGACACTAATTGTAGTCTAGATCTTTAAAAGTGTCTTTATGTTCTTGAATGTGCTAGAAATTTAGTTTCTATTAGTAAGTTGGATAAGACAGGTTTTAATGGCACTGTTGGAAAAGGTGCTTTTTCTTTATATAAACAACTGTACTATTATGGTTCTCATGAATTAATGGATGATTTATATGTTTTTAACCTTGAAGTTAATTATTTTGAATCCTTCTTTCATGTTGAACACAATATGGGTAATAAATTTAGTACACCTAATGAACACTTTGCTTATTTGTGGGATCAAAGGTTAGGTTTTATATTTATAAAGAAAGCGTGAGAAGGTTAGTAAAAGTGAAATCTTACCTCAAATAGATTTTACTAATTGGGATGTGTGTGTCGATTACATTAAATGCAAACAAACCAAACACATATCTGAGAACTAAGCCACAAGAAGTAATAGGTTACTGGAATTAATACACACTAATATATATGGTCCATTTCATGTTCCATCTTAGGGCAGTTAAAATTATTTTTTCACCTTTATTAATGATTATTCATGTTATTATTATCTTATTTAATGCACAAAAAGTGTCAACCAGTGACATTCTTTAGGTGTTCATTAATAAAGTGGAAAGTCAGTTAGATAGGAAAATGAAAGAAGTGAGGTTTGATAGTTGATGAATATTATGGTAAACATGATAAAAATGGACAATGTTCAGGTTCATTCACAAAACTTCTTTGAAGTTGGGGCATTTGTGAACATAATACAATGTTTAGTACCCCACAACATAATGGTATAGCTGAAAGGCAGAATCATACTCTTATGGATATGGTTAGGAGTATGTTAAGTTACACTAATTTATGTTTATCTTTATGGATGTATGCATTAAAGACAAATGCATATCTACTTAATAAGGTACTTAGTAAAGCATTTCTACTGACACCTTATAAATTGTGGACAATTAGGTAACCTAGCTTAAGGCACCTATATGTTTAGGGTTTCCTAGCAGAAATATGGATTTACAATCCTTATGAAAGGAAGCTTGATGTAAGAACTATTAGTGGTTACTGTATTGGTTATCTAGAAAAGTTCAAAGTGTACATATTTTATTGTCCTAATTATGGTACAATAATAGTTGAGTTTAGTAATGTTAGGTTCATTAAAATTGACATATTAGTGGGATTTGGGAACCATGAAAGGTGGCTATTCAAAAGATTCAGGTGGCAAATGCTTCATCCACTGTCTCTTCTCAAGTTGTTGTTCCTCTGGTTGTATCACAGCCACACAACATACAAGAGCAACAAGTTAATATTCCAAACCCACAAAAAGAGAATGTCAATAATGAACCAGTAAATAATGTGCAAGTCATAAATGATCAAGTGATACCACAAGAAACAATATTACAAAGGTTTATAAGGGAGAAAAGACTAGCTATATTAGATGACTATGTGGTGTATTCACTTAAGCATAAGTGTGACTTGAGTATTGATAAGGATTCAATCTTATTTAAAGAAGCCTTGAATGTAACAATTATGAAAAGTGGCTTAATGCTGTAAAAGAAGAGTTAAAATCTATAAATGATAATTAAGTCTGGGAACTGGTTGAGTTACCTAAAGGTTTAAAGCGAGTGGGTTGTAAATGGGTCTTTAAGACTAAAAAGGACTTGAAAGGTAATATTGAAAGGTATAAAGCCAAACTTATAGCCAAAGTTTATACTCAACAAGATGGCATTAACTTTAAAGAGACCCTCTCTCTAGTTTCAAAAAAGGACTCTTTAAGAGATATTTTTGCATTTATAGCTCATTATGATTTAAAGCTTCACTAAATAGATCTAAATACCACTTTTCTTAATAGTGAATTAGAAGAAGAAGTTTATATAGACCAATTGCAAGGTTTTATGACTATAGAAAAGCATAATATGGTGTTTAAATTAAAGAAGTCAATACGTGGTTTGAAACAAGCTTCTCGACAATGGTATCTTAAGTTCAATAATATCCTTACCTCATATGGTTTTGTGCAAAACACTATTGATAAGTTCCTCTATATGAAGGTCAATGAAACCAAGTTCATTATTTTGGTACTGTGTGTTGACGGTATTCTTTTGGTTGCTAATGATTTCAGCTTTTTATATAATGTAAATAAATTTCTCTCTAATAACTTTGAAATGAAAGATATGGGTGAGGCATCTTTTGTGATTGAAATAGAAATATTCCATAATAGGGCATACGGATTGTTAGTGTTGTCTTAGAAAGGATATATTAGTAAAGTATTAGAGTGATTTAGGATGAAAAAATGTTCAGTAAGGGTAGTCCTAATTTAGAAAGGGAGATAAATTTAGTGAAATGCAATGTCCCAATAATGATTTGGAAAGATAGGAAATGGAATTAATTCCCTATGCATCTATAATTGGGAGTCTGATGTATATTCATACTCATTCTTGACTAAATATCAATTTTTTGTTGGAATGTTAGGCTGATATCAAAGTAATCCCAAAATGGACTATTAGAGAGTTGCAAAGAAACTACTTAGGTAGTTACAAGGCATCAAGGATTATATGCTCATGTAGAAGAAATCAAATCATTAAGAAGAGATTGGTTATTCAGATTCAGACTATGTTGGTTGTCTAAACTCAAGAAAATCTACTTTCGGTTATTTATTCCAACTAGTAGGAAGGGTAATTTCTTGAAAGAGTATAAAACAATTTGTCATTACTTCTTCGATTATAGAGGCTAAATTTGTGGCAAGCTTTGAGGTCACTGTTCAAGCATTATGGCTGTAGAATTTTATCTTAGGGTTACGTATTATCAACAGTATAGCTAGACTGTTAAGAATTTATTGTGATAATTTCACAATTGTCTTCTTCTCTAAAAATTACAAGTATTCTAAAAGTGCTAAACACATGGATTTAAAATACTTGTAGGTCAAAGAAGAAGTGAAAAAAAAAATTGTCAATTAAACTTATTGGAATTGATCTAATGGTAGTCGATCTATTAAATAAAAGATTACCTCCTAAAACATTTACTGGTCATATTGAAAGGATGGCATTATAGATAAGTCGTTGTTAGCATGGGATCATGTTATGTATATACATATGTTTAGTTATTTGCTATTATTGTTTTTAAAACTTTGAAATTCAATTAAAGTTAGGTTTCTGCTTATTTGTTAGTCATCACATTATGTTATGTACACGCATTGTTTTATTATGAAGACAAACTATGTCTTAAGAAAACAATAAAGTTGAGAATCGTTGTGTTTCTTAATTACAGCTATTTTGAGGTGAGTTAATTGTATGATACATGGAAGGAATCATGTCGTTAGATGACTTGTGACTACTATGATCCCATCATTTCAATTTATTCAAGTATGATGAATTAATATATTCAATATATGGTGTACACTATATAGTTGGATTATCTAGTTGTAATATGGGCTAAGTGGGAGATTTTTAGATTAATTTAATAATCATAAAGGTTTGGCCTATACTAATTCGGTTGATTCTAATATAAGGTGTGCCTAAGATAATGATTATTGGGCTTGTAGAGAATATTAGAGTTACTAGGGTTTTATTATAATTAATAAGAACCCTTCTCTCTCCCTTCAATTAAGTGAACAATCACTAAAAATAATAATATATATGCATTTTTGCACCATTAGAAAAGAACAAACAAAAGAGAAAGAGAGAGTAGATAAATTCTTTGCATAAAGAAGGTGTTTGCATCTACAAGGAATAAAGATCTATCATTGGAGACAAATATTAAACATATATCAAAGATAGTATTTCTTTCTGTCTTTTATAGTATGAATCCTAATTGAATGGGTTGAATCAGTTGTGTTATAAATGATCTTGGGAGAATTCTATACTTGAAATATTATTTACAATATTATAGTTCAAATTTACATATGATTATTACGATAAACTAAAGTCTGTTGGCAATGTGATCGAAGTTTCATATACACTATATTGCCCACCTAAAAGGTGTTTTCAGTTTGTGCTTATCAATGAATTGTTTTATTCTATTTTAAACTTAACACATATGGAATTTAATTAATTTTAATGTTATTTTATGATGAAACAATCTTTAATTAACTACCAATACTATGGAATCACCAGTAAAACAAAGGGGATACCCTTAAAGTGTAAAAATATTATTATATATATATATATACTTGAAATTGACATTTAAAGCTTTAATATCTTAAAATAACAATTATCACAAATCGTTAAAGTATAATATTGTGTACTTGATAGAATGACATCATTATCATAGGGATATTAAGAAACTTCACCATATGCTTTATTAAATTGGTCTCTCTCTCTCTTAACTCTCCTTTTGTTATTAAAAAAATTGATAGAAAGCTATCAGCAACTGTAATTAGTAGAGAGATGATCAATTTATATATCTATAACTTTTAATTTGGTATGTCTATAAAGTGACCAAAATAAGTGGTTGAGATTTATTCCACTATTAAATATGAAATATGTACCAAAATCTTTAATTATATTAATATTATTATTGATATACATAGATTGTGGTCACTAATCAAATAACATTCTAACATTCTCCCACTTGGCTTGATACTTTAAACTTTATTTTATTAGTGTAAACATTAACCATGCATAAATATATTTATCTTAATATTCTCATAATTGACCTCAGAAAAAATAAACCACATAATGTGATTCATGACAATTATATACTTTATCACCTTATACTCCCTTCCATATACCACAACATTAGTAATTTATCAAGTCAGGTAATATAAGTGATATATAAATATCATCAAGGTCCACGTTAACATCTCATAGACAATTTTATTTCTTATTTAATAACAACTAGATTTACATAATTATAATAAATAAGAAAATTGTCAATCAGAAACTTTTATTGAGCTTAATAGTGTTAAAATGTTATTAAAAACAACCATCAATATAACCAAGACCCATTCTTTGAATATGTTCCTTAAATATCTTTGCTGTAGGCATTTGGTTAAGGAATTTACAATGATAAGACCCATCTTAATATGTTCACTACAGACTCTTAGTTTCTAAACTTTCTCATTTACGACAAACTACTTCAACTTTATATGTTTAGCACCTTTAAAGCATTGTCATTCTTGGAGAAGAAAACTACCATAGAATTATTATAATAAATTTCAG
Organism: Erythroxylum rotundifolium; assembly: GCA_027563915.1. Classification (NCBI taxonomy): domain Eukaryota; kingdom Viridiplantae; phylum Streptophyta; class Magnoliopsida; order Malpighiales; family Erythroxylaceae; genus Erythroxylum; species Erythroxylum rotundifolium. Next base: position 6,835,227 of record JAOSBO010000006.1, read on the forward strand.
TGGCTTAGTAATAGTGTCAACAATTCCAAGCCCTAAAATAAAATTCCATAGCAATAAGGCATGTATTTACCCCTTAAACAATCTAGAAATTCCAATTCAATAGTAGGTGAAGTAATAATATATTGTTTAGCTATTTTTATGAAATTTCTCCTTTTTCTAGTTAAAAAAAATAGTTAAACATTGATATTTTACTATTAATGAATCTAGCAAAATATAAATTCAAATATCTAATCACTTTTAATGGATTAGATCTTCTATACTTGAGCATATAGTCCTTTATTCTTTGAAGATACCTTAAGAATTTTTTTGTAGCTTTTCAGTGGTCTATACTAATATTACTCTGATATTTACCTAGCATTCCAACCACAAAGTTGATATCCGATCTCGTGTTTGTTTGCACGTACATCAAACTATCAACAACATAAGTATATTAAATATATTTCATTTATTTAAGTTCCACATCATTCATTAGATATTGCATGAGACTAAATTTATCACTTTTTTATATTAGGACAATCCCTACTGAACATCTGATTTATATTAAATCTCTTAAGAATTCTTTTGATATGATCTTTCTAAGACAATCCTAATAGTCTTTGTGAGCTATTATGGAATATTGAATTCCTATCTTTTGTCTTATATAATATGTCTAAATCATTATCAATAAGTAAAATTTCATCAATATATATATATATATATATATAGAAGTAGAAATATAAAATTATTTGTGTCAATATTTCGATAGATACATAGATCACCAATA
>JAOSBO010000006.1:6850408-6863428 GCA_027563915.1 Erythroxylum rotundifolium
TACAGGCCAACAATAGCATCATCTTAATTTCTTATCCTAAACTAAAAATCTGAAAAGAGGTAGTTTGGCAAAAATTGCGGTTCGGCCATAGTGCTTTGAATTGTACCTGTGATACTATTTAATGTAAAGTAACTATGTTGGCAACTATAAACTTTCTAACATAAACAAAATGAGAAAAATTAAACACGAAATAAACAAATCAACATCTGAGATTTGGTAACGCGGTTCGGCACACTTTACCTACGTCTGCGGAGCTTTTATCCATATTAATTACTTTCATCAAAGAACAATAATAGTTTTACTCAAGGTATTACAGAGCCGACTTATCCTATCATTGACATTATCCCTCATCCTCACAACATGTGAAAGTAAATCACATCTAATAAGTTGATCATCTTATGCTAACTTCAACAGGGGACTTTCCAATAGTGTTCGATAATAAAAAGAAGAAAATAAAATAACTCTAAGTGATTGAAACAATAAAGGACATAAACAAAGACACTTGAGATTAAAAAAAAACAACTCTCCTAACAATGTAGCTATTGTGTGTGGGATGATGCACTCACACAACAGCTACGAAAACTCAACAAACAGCAAAATTTTCGTCACCAAAACATCATAAACAAAAGAGCTGCAACCACGTCCAGACTATTGGAGGTTTTCGCAAAAAACAAAATGATGGACAACTCAGAAAATCATGTAACCCTTGGAGAAAAATGCAACTCACAATCTAGACAAAATCACAATAAAATCAACCTCCAAAAATAATAAGATATTTGAAATTACAACTGTCAAGTCACCATGTTTTAGTCATTTTTCCCACACAAATCAGCCTAAAAAACTCACGCAATAGATAGAAAAAAATAACTGTCCAATGTAGATAATGTAAACAAAAAAATCAGTTTCCTTAGATAGATAAAAGCTATTGAAATAGGCTATCAAAAAGAGTTCAAAAATCATCAGAAATTTGTACCTTATCTTAGTCAAAATATGGTGATTTGATTTCAATTAAATCATATCATGCGTAAGATTTTTATTTCAAATAAACCTCATCTTCAAGGAGTCCCACGTAAGGTAGAATACTCATTTTAATAATTTTTCTTAAATAATTAAAGTTGTTCGATTACAAATAACGCTCAAAATATTATAATATATATCTTAATAATCTCTCTCTTTTTTGGCATTATTTATCACATATCAAAACTTCCCCTTAAGAAGATAATTGTACACATATCATCAAGTGCACATAATACACAGAAACTCCCCCTTAATCGAACGTCAAGTTCCAAATAGCTTGCAAATGACATCAAATTCACATAACAGTAGTTTGTTAAATTTACATAAGCCAGTTTCAAATAACTAAAGCAACAATAATTCCAAATGAATAAAACAGTCAATAATCATCCAAGTTCTCCAAGGAAACAACAATTCTGTCCCTTGGCATAAAAAGATGCCAAAAGGCAAAGCTAAGAATTAACCAAGCGACAAATAACCCATTGCTTTAGTCGATGAAGCACATCTAACCTTGTTTGAAAGACAGCTTCAATCCCATCATTCTCGGCAAATAAAGCAACATTTAGATTAGCATTTATTGCGGCAAATGGCTCAATTGGTCCAAAAGATGAGTAAGGCAAATCGATCACTCAATCTTGCTTGTTCACATTTAATATCCAAGGCAAAATATTGAGCAAAAACACATGCTCAAGAACACTCGAATCCATCTGAGGTACACTACGGGCATACAAGTATTGTGTAATCAAACATAGAAAATACAAAAAAGATTGTGGTTTGCTACCAATAGCAATCATTGCCTCAATAATGATTCTTCCTAAATTAAAATGTGCCTCGGTGCCTATAGCATAAATCAATTTGGCCTAAGTCGGATAAACTGTAACCGTATGGGCACTAGGTAACCGATTTGCTACTAGAAGCCAATGCAGCACAAAAGACTTCTGTGACAATTGAGATGCATGGAGGACAGAGGAAAATGGCTAAGTAGTTAATCTTCCCCTAACTATCATAGTAGCCAATATATCTAGGTCACAATAAAATCATCATCATAAGATATATCACCAATTAAATTGTCGAACCCCAAAAATATATTTAATTGATCTTTATCAAACTTAACCATAGTACCCCTCACATATACTACATTATGGCTTAACACAAATTCATTCAAGACATCCTTATCAAGATTACAGTAAAATTCCCTAACCAATTCAGAATCATAATGTTGCAAGTAATAAAGTAATACTTAATAAATTCCTTTCAGTTAACAACACATCTAGACAATAATATCCAGATTAATGGGATGATCAAAAATAAACCCGATATTTGCAATGGAGTCCCATTTCTATTCTACAGTGCCAGTACAACTTGTATGATAGAGCATCATCAATTGAAATTCTTACGGGAGATTGTCTATGAGAGTGTTGGAGTGATTTTCGAGATAGTTGTTTGACCAATCTCTAGGGAACAAATGGAGAGGTAGTCGATGAAGACCCAATCGTAGAGACTAAAGCAGTAGTCTCGACAGGAGCCTCTTCCCAATCAGAGGTAGAAACCTCTACTATAGAAAACAACACCCACAACACATCAACATCGACTGGTGGTTGTTCGCGAATAGAGGAACGGTCAAGAAGGTCAATGGGCATTACTGAGGATGACCTGACAGTAGTTGATAACCTCTTACGAGGTGGATTCTATCAAAGATAGTTAGAAGCCAAAAAAGGCCGACGAAGAAGGGGAGTGAAGCCGTCAATGACTACTCCAAATTGGAAAGGAAAGCATGATGTTTTGATTTTTCCCAAGGTAGCTTCAGAAATAAGAATGCCTAATGAAGATGAAGAAGGTAAATGTCGGTAGAGAGACCTAAGTGAGAGAGAAAGTCATATAGTGAGAGACACTAAGTTATCGTGAAAAAGGGAGAAAGGACAGACAAAATGAAAACAAACTTTCAAACTAAAGAAAGGAGGGAAAGATAATACAGTTAACGGCAACCAAAAATGAAAGATAGAAAATTATAGATTTTGTCCCTTTCAAATTCACGCCCCCCCCCCCTTTTTCTTTACTGCATTACATTAAAAATGTAGAGCGCATAGTCCCAAAGTCCGTCGAACAAATTCAAACTTCATCAAATCAAGAGGTCTTGTAAAAATGTCGGTCAGTTACTTCTCAGTTTCTACATAAGAAAGAATGATACCCCAAGTCAATGTGATTGGTTCTCAAATCTTGAATAAGGTTTTTTGAGATATCTATGGCACTCTTGTTATCAAGTAAAACCGTCAACACATCTTAATTCATTCCATAATCCTTTAACATTTGTTTCATCCAAAGAAGTTATGAACAACAACTATTGGCAGCAATGTATTAAACTTCTACGGTTGACAAGGAGATGGAATTTTGCTTCTTCTTACTGTGCGAAAAAATTAGATTGTTACCCAAAAAGAAATAGCCCCCTGAAGTGCCTTTTCATTCATCGCTATACCCAACTAAATAGGAAGTAGAATCACATGAATACCATAGACAAACTCAGAAGTACCACTGACATTCTTAATAATCCTCTTTAAGTGTGACTCTTTCAAGTTGGCTTGATAACAATCACATTCTCTAACAATGTAACAGTTATCTTGTCTAATTGCGGTCAAATAGAGTAGGCTTCCGATAATGCTTCTGTATAAGCTTACATCGACACTTTTGCCATTATCATCTTTGTTCAACTTCATAGACACACTCATAAGAGTTCTAACATGTCGTGCATTCTCAAGCCAAACTTATTCATTAAATTCTTCACATATTTAGTCTGTTATACGAAGATACCATCCATCACTTACTTAATTTGTAAACCCAAAAAGAAATTCAATTCACCTATCATACTCATCTCAAATTCATGTGTCATCAACTCCACAAATTCATTCATCATCTCCGGATGAGCGGAACCAAATACAATATCATCAACATAAATATGTGCAATAATCAAATTAGATTTGAATTTTTTAAGAAATAGTCTTATCAACACCACCTCGTTCATAGCCTTACTTAAGTAGATATTGAGTAAGCCTTTCATACTAAGCCCTCGGCATTTGTTTGAGATCGTAAAAAGTCTTCTTTAGCTTGAAAATGTGATTAGCATGTAATAAATCAATAAAACCTTTTGGTTGCTCAACATATATCTCTTCTTGTATAAACTCATTCAACAACGCATTCTTCACATCCATTTGGTAGAGTTTGAAGCCTTTCACACACGCTATACTCAATAGTAGGGTAATTGATTCAAGTCTTGCCATAGGAGCAAAGGTTTTGTCGAAATCAATTCCTTCAATCTGAGAATAACATTGAGCGACTAACCTTGTCTTGCCTTATTTCTAGTCACATTGCCTTTATCATCAGTTTATTGCGAAATACCCATTTTGTTTCGATCACATTCATATTTGATGGCCTTGGCATCAATTCCCAAACATCATTGCAAGCAAATTGTATTAATTCTTCTCATATAGTTGCCTTCCAAAACTCATCTTATAAGACTTCTTTCATATTTTTAGGTTCGAATGAAGAAGTGTAAAATAAAATTCCTGCAAGTTCCTAATAATCTATCATTTCTCTCTCTCATATATTCCTTCTATCATTGACTTCTCCAATTACATTCTAAATAAGATGACTTCTTTTAATTCTTGATGTTGGATTCTTATTAAAATCATCTTCCCTTATGTTTTCCTTATTCAAAAGAATGACTTTAGCATCAAGTGCCGAGTTGGTTTCTTCATCTAAAGCAACTGACTTATCATCTGTTTGAACAGTTTCTTCACTAGCAGCAACTGACTGCAGATCTGGGCAATTTTTGAATCTTGCTTCTTTGCATTTTTTAGCTGGTGCGTGAGGTTTGTTTTGGAGATTTTCTTCAACTACTTTATCAATTATCTAATGAACATCATCCACCATAATAATTATGGATTTCATCACTACCTTGGTTTTTTGACTAAACACCCGATATGCCTTGCTGTGAGTTAAATATCCAATAAAGATCCTTTTTTCACTTTTACTCTCAAACTTTTGGGGATGTTCTCAATATCTTAGCGTATAACATTTGCTACCAAATACATGAAAATAGTTGACATTTGGATTCTTTCCCTTCCAAAGTTCATAGGATGTCTTGTTTAAGCTACTTCCAAGATATATACTCGGTTGCATATATAGCATGTTGTGTTTACCGCTTCAGCTCAAAACCTCAACAATATTTTTCTTCCATTTAACATAGATCAGGCCATTTCTTAAAGAGTTCCATTCTTTCTCTCGACAACTCCATTTTATTGAGGAGTTTTAGGTGCTAAAAACTATTGCATGATACTATATTTCTCACAAAAGTTGTTGAAACTTGTATTTTCAAACTCCCTTCTATGATTTGATTGTATTCTCAACACTGTCATATTTTTCAGATTTATGACCTGTATAGATAGGCTTCTAAAAGTCTTAAATGCATCTTAGTTTTCTTTTAAGAATGCTACCAAAGTGTATCTAGAATAATCATCAGCACAAGTTAAAAAGTACCTCATTCCACTAATCTTAGCATATTGTGTTGGCCCAACCAAATCCATGTGAATTAATTCCAACACACGAGAAGATGTAGCTTGTCTAACCTTTTTGTGTGACACTATTGTCTATTTACCCATTTGGCATGCACTACAAATAGTCTCGTCATCATTGTTCATTGTAAGCAACCTTCTCACTGCTTTGAATTTTTTCAACTTGTTAGTAAGATCATAGTTGACATGGCCAAGCTTTTGATGCCAAAGATTTATATTGTCATCATATGAGCCTAATCTATAAGAAATAGTAACCTACAACAAATAATAATTTTCTGCCAATCTTCTTCCACTCACCAAACATTCTCCTTGTTCAGTTAATACCCTGCATTCATCACTAGTAAATTTAACCAATAATCCATCATTACAAAGTTAGCTTATACTCACCAAATTGACTTTTAACCCATCAACATAAAGCACATTCTTTAGGTGTGGCAGTCCATCCATGCATAGGGTCCGTTTTCCAATAACCGAAGCCTTCTTTCCATCACCAAAGGTAATATGTCCATCTACATAACTTTGATAATCTGTCAAATAACTTCTTTCACTATCATGTGATGTCAACACCCACTGTGAAAATACCAATCATTATGTGAAGCAACTCCCATAGATTTAAAAGTTACAAGTGCTTGTAATTGGCTCTTTCTAACCCAAGTATGTTTAGGTAATGTGTTGCTCCTGGAAATTTATAGAAGATTGTCTAGATTTTCATTTTTCTACCCATCTAAAATATCGTTTGTAATAACTTGTAATAATTTGGCCTTATGTGCCCGTTTACTCCACAAAAGTGACAAGTAGGTATAAATTTTCGTTTCCTCTTTAACATTTCTCCTTGGATAGATCTGGCTGCACCATTTTTCTCATCATTTGACTTAGAACAATCACCTTTATATCCAATGCCCTGGAGGTCTCCTTTAATCTTAACAATTTCTGGCAACTTTTCTAACTTTTCGGTACCTCTATTTAACTTTTTTATCCCCTTTTCCATATTAACTAACTTCAACTTTTTTCTATTTAGCTCATCTCTTGTAGATAACAACTTCTTTTATGGATCTTAAATGAAGTTCTTTATGGTAAAGTTTTCTTCCTTCAACTTCTCATTTTTCTTACATGTTTAGACCCATTTAGCATACATTAACTCCTAAGTTTTGCAAATATCCTCCCTTTTTGTAATTCAAATCACTATCATCACTTCCATAATCTGAATAGAAACTTTGCACTAATTCATCTGTGTTTGTCTTGAAGTTTTAGACTGATTCATCTTCATTTTCGCCATTAATTTCTTCTATGATTATTGTTAAGTAAGTAATTGTGTTTCTGTTATATAAAACAGCCAATGCAACACTATTTCTCACAAATTCTTCTTCACTCCCATACTTACTTTCATATACATTCTCACTCTAAGTAATCGTATTAGACTTCTCTTTTCTTTCTTCAAAATGTTAGCATATTCTGCTTGTACATGTCTGAAACCTTAATATTCATGACATCGAATTTTCTTCACTTTTCTTTCACATTTTTATGTTTTAGCTTGTTGTTTGAAATTGTTATTCGATGAGCTCCTACCATTTTGCTTAAACTTGGGTATATTTTTCTTCTACTTCTTTAGCCACTTGCTGAAATTTCTTGTCAATAATATCATATCCTCATTCTCATCGAATTCATCTCCTAAGTCACTCACTACTCTTCTAACCTGGGCTTGCGATGTCAATTCTTTGTTCTTCACACGTTTATCTCTCAACAAATTCATCTCAAAGTTTGTAAGAATCTCAATTACCTTATCTAAAGCTAATTCATTGATATCATAGGCTTCTTCATTGGCTAAAATTTTTGGTATGAATCTCAAAGGCAATTATCTTAAAGTTTTCTTGACAAGTTTCATATTTAAATACTTCTTCCAATTTGATGTGCTTGTTTGGCAATATCATGCAACCTCTTATGGAAGTCTCTGATAGTTTCATTTTCATCCATCTTCAACTCTTCAAATCTAGCAGTCAATATCTGAAGTTTCGAGGCAATCACATATTTTGATCCCTTATGAATTGTTTGCAGAGTGTCCCAGCATCTTTTGTCAATTCACATGCTAATATCATAAAAAGCGACATTCATCAACTGCACTAAAAATGACGAGCATGACTTCAAAATTTCCAAGCGCTCCCTCTTCTTCAGCCTCTGTTGATGGATCTTTAAGTACTACTTCTCTCTTTTCATCAGTCATCATTGGATGTGTCTAACCATTTAAAATTGAGTTTCATACTTTTGTTCCTTGTGCCTAAATGAATACTCTCATCTGTGATTTTTCACGTAAGATAATTTGAGTCATCTAGCAACGGTGGTCTGGTGATTGATGCTCCTTCTCTTGTATCCATAATTGTGAAACACGGATTAGCACCAACTTGATGTTGTAGCACCTAGTTCTGATTCAATGACCTGCTCTAATACCAATTGAAATTTTGAAAGGATATGGTTTCACAAAAATTCTTGTTCAGTCACAATTGCTTTGAACTATATCTGTGGTTATTTAGTGTAAAGCAACTGTATTAGCAACTATAAATTTCCTAACACAAACGAAAACAAAAAAAAATTAAACGCAAAATAAACAAATCAACACCTAACATTTGGTAACGCGTTTCGGCCCATCTTGCCTACATCTGTAGGGCCCTCATCCAGCTTAATCACTTACATCAAAGAACAATAATAGTTTTACTCAAGACATTATAGGGCCAACTCACCCTTCCTTTAACACTATCCCTCGTCTTCACAATCCGTAATAGTAAATTACATCCAATAACAAGACCACCTCATACTAACTTCAACAAAAGATTTCTCAACAATGTTAGATAATAAAAAGAAGAAAATAAAACAACTCAAGTGAATGAAACAATGAAGGATAAAAACAAAGACACTTGAGATAAGAAAAAATAACTCCCCTACTAATGTAGCTTCTTCAAGGAAAGAAAGGGAAGTTGACCTCCAAGAAATTGTTGTGCACCTTCGATAATGTCAGTAAGATATGCCACGCACAGCAGCCATGAAAACTCAACAAAACAACAAATGTTTCATCACTGAAATCTCATAAACAAAAGAGTCACAACTACACCCAAACTGCTGAAGGCTTTCGTACAAAACACAATGATGGACAACCCAGAAAATCATACAACCCTTGAACAAAAATGCAACTCACAATCTGGATGGAATCACGACAAAATCAGCCACCAAAAATAGTTCAAGATACATGAAATTACAGTTGCTAAGTCACCATGTTTTAGTCATTTTTCCCATACAAATCAGCCCAAAAAAATTCATGCATTAGGCAGAGAAAAACAAATGTTCAATGTAGATAATATGACCCAAAAAATCAGATGTCTTAGATATATCAAAACTATTGAAATAGCCTATCAAGAAGAGTTGAAAAGTCACCAAAATTTTGCACCTTAGCTTAGTCAAAATATTGTGATTTGATTTCAATTAAATCCTATCATGACTAGGATTTTTATCTCAGATAAACCTCATTTTCAAATAATCTTAAATAAGATAGAATACTCATCTTAAAAATTTTCCTCAAATAATTAAAGTTTTCCAATTACAAATAATGTCCAAAATAGCATAAACATATCTTAACATAAAGGCTTCTTAATAATTAAGTTAGTAGAACCTTACCCAAATGTTCTTTCTTTTGGCATGTCGAAACAACCTTGTCGAAATGTACAAAAACTCTCAACTTTTCGTAATCGAAAGTAGCAATCTTCTTCTAAACTTTTTTTTAAATTAAAGAATTTAATTAATGAAAGAGGTAGAAATACATAGTTTTTGTTTATATACATACATCAGGGGGTTTAAGAAATTAACTCTTATTAAACCAACATTGATATTAACCAGCTCTCCTTAAACTCACCATGTGAGTCCCACACACCACTAAATCGTCATTTCACAAATAGTAAAAAACAATCTATAGGCTTACAAAGCCTCCAGGAAATACACAAATTAGGGATTCAAATCCTTTAATCCTTCCCAAGAGAGTAGTTGCTTCATCACCTCCTCCATGCTTTAATTTGATGTTCTTCATGTAAGAAAGATCATTTATCCTCTTGAATAATCTAGTTTTCTGGTTTCGTAGTCAACATTTTCTTATTGTTAAGTTAAGTGATTCTAAAGAGTCGAGGGACAGCTACATACAAATATGTACAAGGACTTCAAAAGTTACCCAAATAAGGATTGACATGATCCTCCAGAGATTATAGAGGTCACAAAAACTGGTCTATATGTAACTCTAAACATCTTTAGGTAATAAAGTTTCTTTCTTCTATTTATTGTTATTTGATCACTTTTCCTAGATCTCATCATCCTATTATTTCTAGATTGTGCGATTATAACAAGAAGGAGGTATTCCCTCACAATCCCTGGTCTCGTGTATGGTTTTCTCCTTACATCATCACAAGTAATTACTTTACATTATGTGTCTTCAGTTAGGTCGTCACTCTATTTGCCTTCTGTTTGCATGTTATATCTTTGAATGATTCTTCGTGAAGTTGCTAGATTAGGGTAACCACTGTCTATTCCTTTGGTACATTGAAGTTTCTCTCTAATTCCAAAAATTAAAGAGAACATAGTTTCATCTATAGTGTGAGCCTTACTCTGATATTTCCTAAGATTTCTCTCTCGCCATATCTCCTTAACAGATGAGGTGACAAAGATGACGTATATCACTATACTAGAGTTAGGAGTGCTTTTCAATTTTAGGAGCCAATTGAAAACATCCGTAAACTTATTCCCTATATTTGACACCAAGAAAATATCTTAGATTTTGTTCCATATAGCTTGCGAATAGTCATATAGGAAGAAAAAATGGTTCCTAGACTCTTCTCTCTTCCATAGAGATCGCATATAGAGTCAATTGTTAAATAGTGCATCTTATCTAGTGTACTCAGTTTATCCAATGTTTCCATCCATAGGAGAAATGCATAACTAGGAATGAGAGATTTATGCCATACAATAACCATCCAACCTTTAAAATATTCCGTTTCTTCCAATCCTTAAATCATAAAATATTAAAGTTACTAGGGGGTTGGTTGAGACATTGATAGGTATCCTTTCTTCCCAAGTCAGGTAGGTAGATAACTAGGAATGAGATATTGCAACTCTATAGGAAAATTACTCAATTATCCTCCTAAGTTAAAGTTAAATTGATAGTGGACAAGAAATGTATTCCAACAAAGCAGAGCCTGAGGCCTTTACTTGTCTAATTATCAAACCATAAGAAGGCCTTTTCTCTATTTCCAACCTTACAAAGCATAGAAAGTTCCAAGATGATCCTTACCTTTAGTATTTGAGTCAGAGACCAGGAAAAGGAAGCTTTAATTTTGATGGCTATATACTATTCCCTATTAAGGATGTAAATGTGCAACCATCTAATCTACAGTGACTCCTTCTCCAATAGGATATTAAAAAGCATTTTTGTCAACATAATTTTATTAATGGTTCCAATAGAGGTTAGCCCCAGACTATCCTCCTTTCTCTTACAAATCTATGTTTACTTAACTTTGGCATAGTGACTACCTATACTTAGGTCCCGTATAAGAATCTTCTAAATAATTTCTTAGTAGCATTGATGATTCCTTTTTCTAAAAGCATGTTAAAAGACTAATATATATGTAGGGAATTCAACACTGACTTTATAAGTCACAATTTGCCTCTAAAGAAAAGAATTTTATTAGCCCACACAGTCAACCTTCTCTTAATCTTCTCTACAAAAGGATGGCATTCAAAGAATTGTATCCATATACTACTAATAGGGAGTCCTGAGTAAGACAATGATGTTGCCCATTTTTATATTATAGAGAAGGTAGGTCTTTTGTCCCAAAAAACCCAATTAAGGAGTTATCCCAAGATCTAACTCCCTTTTCTAGATTCGAGGAGGAAATAACTCTCCGATCTTCAACCTTAGGAGGACAAAAGTGCAATAATAGTTTAGCCTTTCCTCCTAGTAAGTATTTCCAAGTTTTTAAATCTTCATCTTATTAGGAGGAGGAAGATGGAGTCAAGGTTGTGCCTAATGGGGAGGCCAAAGAAGCCTGTGTTTTACCTAATGAGGGCAAAAGTGAAAATTCTTCCTTGACAGAGTCCTATATAGTAGTTATGTCTGAAAGAAAGAAACAAATTTGGTAAAGGCTTGGGATAGGGGAGCAATTCCTGAAACAAAAGTTCCAGACGCAAGAATGCAAATGTGAAAAAAGAGAGACTAAAATTCCCTCTATAGCTCTTCCCAATAAGGAGAAACGTTTACAAAATCAGAAGTTTAAGAAGTAATGGAAAGGTTGGAAAGACGTTAGAAAAGGGATAGAGGAAGATTGAGTGGAGAGAAGCAGGGTTTAGTATCTAGGAGGCAAAATTGGCAGAAAGATAAGGGTGGATGGTTAGAGAGAAGGCAAAGAATCTCTCTAGCCATCTTTTTTAAGATATTACTGCCACTAAAGAGTATTTTTCAAAACAAAGATAAGCATTTTTTTGGTAAATTATTTTAAATATTGTACTTTTAAAATTGTATTAAAACATTTAAAATTTAATTTTCTAATACTAGAGAAAATCATTTTAAGATTTTATACATCTTTATTTTAAAATTAATGATGTCATTAAGTCTCTATAAATTGATGCACATATATTGTAATGGAAAACATATTTATAAGAAGATACAACTATTTGATAAAGTTAAATAAAATTATTCTTCAGCTTTGTACCCTCCCTAGAATATCCACTTCACTTAATCCATTACAAATTATGATTGAAGAAATAAACCTTTTTCTTTGAAACTTTCTTAAACCATTGCATGCAAGATAAAACCATCAAAAATTTCAAGTAAACAACACATGCAATATATGAGTCTTGATAAATCCATTTTACCCATTTAAAAAAAGATAAGTATTATGCTCATGTTTTTTTTATTTATATTAATTGTATCTTTGGTCCTTACCATTATTTTATCTAGTTTGTACTTTTCACTAATTCCTACAGAGCTTCTTATGTTTTCTTATGTCACTATAAATGAGTTTTTTAATGTATTTTTTATAATTTGTAGTTTTTTAGTTTTTTAATTTTTGAGTTGATTGTATTTTAATGCTTTGCCATTGTTATGTATTTTGATGTTTGTGCATGTGGGATATGCTTCTCTTTTCATGTTTGCACTATTCTAATTTGAGATTTCTCTTCTATGCACTTGAATATCATATTTACATTAAGATGTTTATGAATCATACATGATGAGTTCAGTTAAATAAATTAACTTATTTGAAAAGTTTTATGTTGTATAAACTTATTCAACATTAATATTTTCTGTAGCGCCCCCTTACTGTAGAGTACCCACCGGAACACCCCTAGGTCATTCCGGTACATATTCTACGATAAGAGAGAACTACAGAAAAACAACTCTAAACTCCACATGGCATCC
>JAOSBO010000006.1:6891160-6906171 GCA_027563915.1 Erythroxylum rotundifolium
AGTCAAAGTGTCAAATTAATCAATAAATTTAAAAGTATTTGAAAAAAGAAAGGGGGGAGGGGGGAGGGGGGAAGAAAGAAGCGGCGGGAGAGTTAAATTTTTAAAAAATTTTGCTTTTTTAATTTAAAAATTAAAAATTTACAATTTAGTCCCTATAATTTTAAATTCTTCCGGTATTCGCCAGTATTTGGCCGGTATTTGTAATACCGGCCGGTACCGGCCAGTATTTAAATCCGGTACCCAAATTTAAATTTCGGTATCGTTTTTCGGCCGGTACGGTACGGAATTCAGAACAATGCCTTAAATAGCTTGTAACATGATAATTTGTTGGTAAATTCCTTACAGTTGGTATCTGTCCAAATAATTTTATCCTCCTTACCAACTGAAGAAAAAGTAGGATGTACATTAATCAAGCTAACAACTCCTCTAAATTTGTAATCCTAGCTTCCATTAAGAATTATTGAGTTAACTCTTGATTGAATAGGAACTTTGATTAACAAATGACTAATATCATTCCTGTTGATTAACGGACTCAACCCACTCCAATTATCAAACCAAAACCACACTGATTCTCCATTTTCAATTATTTTCTTCATCAATTGGTATATACGATGTCTTAATATCAACATTTGCTTAAAACTTCATGAGTTCTTATGGTTTGATCCAACCAAAGCTCTTTTCCTTCATGTAGTACTTGTTAATCCACTTAGACCATAAGATCTCTTTATCTTTAAAAATCATCCTTATACTCTTTGTAAGCATTACTTTCGGTATAGACATAAGTGGTGTAATCCTTAAACCCCCCTCTTCCTTGAAGAGTCACAATTCATCCCATTTCACCTTAGCCCCTTTTGAGTTTCCAATTTTCCCAGCCCATAAAAACTACTTGATATACTTCTCAATCTCCTTCATAACCTTTTTTTGGAAGCACCAAATGAGCACTCCAATGCGTGATAACATTCCTCAATACCGTGAATATCAATTGCAATCTTCCAACAAAACACAATCGCTTATTTTTCTAAGCAATTATCTTGGTTTTGTGCACTGCAACTAAAGGCAAGCAATCCTTATATTTTGGTTTATTCATGGTAATTGGAATAAGATTTCTGAATGGAGGAACATAAATATGAAGTTTTATCGATATGCTTAACTACTCTGCATTCTGTATATCTAAAGAAACATACATGCGACTTTTTATTAATATTCAAACCTGACATCCTGTTGATCTCTTCTAGAATCCACACCATTATATTTAGAGAATACAAATCAATTCCACACACCAAAACTAAATCATCCGCAAAAGATAAATGATTTAGCTTTAACACTTCATATTTATGGAGAGATTTTGAATCTTGGATTCTCAATGATAAGGGCTGCCAACATTTTGGAGAGAATCTCCATGGCAAATGAGAATAGATAAGGGAACAGAGGATCCCTCTATTTAATAACTTTAAAATTCTTAAAGAATTTAGTAGGCCTTCCATTAATAAGCAAACTAAATTTGTTGAAGAAATGCACTCTTTTATCTAGCCACAAAAAACTATGGGAAGCCAAAAGATTGAAGATAACCAATGATGAATTCCTATTTAATAGTATCAAAAGCTTTTTAAAAAATCAATCTTGATGTAGCAACTCTTAATGGACCTCTTGGAAGTGTAATCCCTCATTAACACTTAAACAAGCAAGATGTTATCACTGATGCTCCTTCCTTAAACAAAAATGCCTTGGGAAATACTAATAATAGACTCAAAACATTTCTTCAATCCATTCGTAATGATCTTCGAAATAAGTTTATAAATGGTGTTGCAACAAGATATGGGGCAACAATCTTTCATACTAGTGAGATTTTGGATTTTTGGGATTAGGCATATTTAAGTTATGTTGATTTCCTTAAGAAGATTGGAAGAGTGAAAAATTTTTCCTATACTGCTTCCACCATCAAATTAGTTGTAATGTTTGTAGTCTTTTGAAAGAAATAAGCGTTCAAATCGTCTGGCGCCAGAGCTTTAGAAGGATGCAAACTAAATAGGATGTTTTTAATTTCTAGCAATCAAATTGGACCAATTAGTGCTTTCCTAGCTTTTTGGTTAACTGTATAGTTGATAACCCAAGAGAGATCACATGTTCTTCCTGTTTTAGGTGTACCCATCAGCACCTTGAAGAAGTTATTTGCAGTATTCTCCATCTCAACCTGAATAGTACATAAATTGCCCCTCTCATCACCATCCTTATGCCAATTAACTCTAGATTATGTCGTAAGATGGAGTTATGAACATTCAATTCTAAATTATAGTCCCTCAAATAAGTTGTCTCTGGAATTTTCAAAGTCTCATCATGAGGAGACGTGTAACTTGCCTTGACTTCTTAGACTATTTATGCAATTTCCAGGTTATTAGTTTTTATGAAATCCTTCAAAGCATTATTGACCCTTTGTAACTTCTTTACTGACTAATAGGCTTTGTACCCATCCACTTTTGAATCCCAACTGCTTTTAGCCAGCTCTTGGGGCACTATTGAATTTATCACTTTACATGCTATAAACCCCTATCCATGAGTGATTTAAGCATCTTGGTTCACCGAAATGAGCAAATGAATTAGAAAAATTATCTAACCAAAACTGGTTTACCATAAATCTATCCAATTTCCTTCTTTAAAAATACTCACCCTTTTATTTATTATTCCATGTGTAGAGAAATCCTACAAAGTGTAAGTCCACCGTATTTAATCCCATCGTAATCTTTAAAGGTTACTTCCTTACTTTCCTTAAACGTGATGTCTCCCTCTATCTCCAAAGGAGAAAATATACAATTGAAGTCTCTCGCAATAGCCCAAGGTCCTCCTATTGAAGCTTGGATTACCTTGAGATCCTCCAATAGTTGGAAGGCATGATTAGCGGCATAGATAACTGAAATTTCAACGTGGCTACAAATATCCTAGAGTTTGCATTTAATATGAATAATTCGGTCTAACGTGAAGCCTGCATAAATGCTAACTCACTCTATGTTATACACTATAATGATTATATCATTGTGATGAAAAGAATTATTGGTAATCATTTTCTATTTGCCACCCAAAAAAGCAAGAGATGCTTGTAGCTGTGGAAGTTTTATTTTAGATTCCAAACGACCCAACACTGTTGGTTTTTTTTTCCATAACTATATCATTGATGACTTTTTAGTTATGAGGGTTATTAAACCCTCTGATATTCCAAACTAAGAAATTCATTTTGTCCGGTGCGAGTTTGAAGTAAAATTTAAAAGAATTAATTTCCATTCTAAACCTTTTTTTACTAGAAATTATTATCTATTCACTTTCATCTTTTAAAGCCAACTATTTCTTTAGTAACTCTAAAAACCAGCTCTAAGTGTCTTTTGTTTCGTATGAACCATAATATATACCACAAAGAACATCTGATTATTGGTATCTCTTTCAATTGTTGTCAATATCTCTCCTTTCATAATATCTTTTTAAAAAGAAACAATCTAATCCTAACAACCTTATATAACTAGGTAAAATCCCCTTCTTGCAACATTCAAAACATACATACAAACCATGAAATAATTTTTAGAATATATTTTCAATTGATGGCCTTTTAACAACCAATTTAACTATACTTCTAGTATTTGACATTAATAGTTGTTCTTTGTAATCCATACTATGTTTTTACACCTCCCTGTATTTCCTTTATCACAAAATTTTAAGCCCTACAATAGATAATATACCTTACATCAACTTTAAAATCTTTCTTAAAAAAGTTCCTTAAGTCTGTTACATTCAATGCGGTGAATCTTGGGAGGTTATTAAAGTAATTCTTAGTAAGTCATTTTGTATCCACTTTTTATTACGAAAGTAAGATTTCATGTGTGCCTTACCTCTTACTTACAAATATACATTAGTAGTAAGTCCACAATACAACAATGCTTAAATAATTATGATAATAACTAGAAAAATTAAAAATAATTACCTAAAAACTATTTAGATTTCTCATAAAGTTGGCACAATAGTATCTTTTGGATTATCTACCAACACATTTGGCTCTTAAAATTTCTTTGGAGTTAAACTCGCTTTTTATCAATATGACACTTATGACATGCTTTCTTGATGTGGTTAAAATTGTCAAATGGAGTGCCAAGGTCAATCTCTTTTTTTTTTCTTGTAAGGGAAATTTTGATTTTTGTCCTAACTTGTCACTGATACTTGAACCACCTTACTCTTCAAAACTATAATAATTTTTTCGTGCAAAATATTTTGTTATATTTTCATTTTTAACAATAACCCTATCACTTTCTTCTCCGTCATCAACTCCAATTTTTCTTTATCTTTCCATTTTTTTTATATATTTCACACATTACTCTATATCATTTTTCTTCAATTGTCACTTTTTAAAAGAAATAACCAAGTTGCTTGACACTACTAACTCTTGATCATCCAAAGTCAATTCAAACTTCTCCCTAATCCTTACATCAATAAGTACATTCTCTTTTTATTTAACTGGATCAATTTTACTGTCACTTATAGCACAACTTCTTTTGTATAATCCTTTGCATCTTTATTCGTATATTGTATGATGGTGGATTGAATGGCACTAGAAGGGACATTATTTGTAATCCTAATAATGCCATCAACATTAACATCCTTAAACCATTCAATACTAACTTTAGCACCCCTATTTTGGTGTAAATGTAAAAATTGGATCTATAAGCAATATAAATCTCTATCCCTTTTATGTTCATTAGACTCAGTTACCTTTATCAAACTATTTTTTAGACTAACATTTTTCACCCTATGTAAGAACTTATTTGCTTTTGTAACATCTTTCATAAGCATTCTCTTGGAATCCCAATAACAAAACATATTGATTTTAATGCCTTAACTTTCAAGAACTTCACTAACTTATTCAACATCTTCCCTATAGACAAACTTTCCACTATAAAAATTTGTTATTTTCCTATCCTAAAGATCCATCTCTAGATATTATATACAAATATCAATGTTACATTAAGCGTAAAGGCATTGAAGAAAAGTAGTTTTAAATTAGAAAATTCATAGAAATTTATATCATTAACCGATTTTGTTGACATAAATTATTAATGTATATGAAGATTAAAATTAAATAAGCAAGAAATAAAAGCCCTATTTTATTCGTATCATTAATGTGTACACATTCAAGAACTTCATTAGTGAGACAGAAACCTAATTAGTTATTACTTCCCTTCTAACTATTAGTAGTAAACACATTATATGTGTAGGAATATGGGGAAAACATGTAGATGAAAGGGAGAATAATTTATAAACAATATATTCTGTCTATACTTAACAAATATTTTCAATATCCCCTCCTGATTTAAAAAAAACTTTTGCCATTTCCTCATACAAGGAAATATGCATTTAATCTATGACTCGACCAGATTTGATAACCAATTTTTTTTCTTTTTCAAGTAGTATAAAATTTGTTCTATGATTAAAAGATGATGCCCTTTCTTAGCTTAGACAAGATAGATATCATGAATATACAATTATAATATATAGGTTATATGGTGACAAATTCGTTTATTCCAATATTAACCCATCTATGAGCCAAAAGATATACTGCAAAAAATCATTATGTATTGACCTTAGTGAGTTCATTGCAACATGCGACTATCACTAGATTCCTTTATGGTTCTTTAATACAACTAGTAAATGAAAGAAACACAACTCAGCTTACTAAGGTAAACATAATTGTAATAATATAAGTGAATGATTTAATCATTTCATGTTTAGAAAATATTTTAGAATATATATTGTATTTTTCTTATATACAATTGAATTTTAGGTCCAATATGGTTAAAAAATTAAGAAAAGTTTCTCATTTGCAATAAAGACTCTTAGTGTAAAGTAGAAAGATTTACAATTCAGGTAATCATTTATTGCTAGTTTTATAAACCCATCACTAACATAATCCAATATCACATTTACTAAATGGAAGGATAAAAAAGAGAAGTTAGACAAATTAGAATTTTCGGAAAGTACCTTTGATCTCATCATATTTATAGTCCCTACATTGAGGAGTGAAGTAGAGGTTTACCTTACCTTATGAATAACCAATAGAGACAAACTTAGGTGTTGGTGTACCTTCGTACAATATGAGAAAGTGAATTGTTCTTCAATAGAGGTGCATTGTAATTTGATAAAGAGTGACGAAGAAAAGAAATAAGAATTGTTTGTGAAGAGGAACAATAACACAATGTGATTGAAAGTGATGAAAGAGAGAAATTAGCATTATTTATAAAGTACATCAATACAATACAACATGAAGTTATCATATAGGTTATATATGTTAAGTTTAAACCCAAAAAAGCCATATAGGTTGTCTAGGTATCCATAGAAATATGTCATATTAATTACATCAACAAACTAAAAAGATAGCCTTTTAACTTGAGTAGTACAAATTTTGAAAATTTTAAAATTAAACTAAAATTTTTTAAAGATTGGGTGCCAAATTAAAAAACCTTAAAAAGATTAGGCACTTACAATATGTTGTCCCAAAAAATTTATGCAATAACCTCCTTAAACATTTTAATTTTTAAGCATTTGTGATTAGATAGAGGGTGCATGCAATTTTTTAGGTGGACTACAACACTTATTTGTCCTAGAATTATCCAAATAATTATTAAATTGTTGAGGAAGAACACAATTATGAAGAACAAGTAAGAGAATACAAGAGAATAGTGTACTACCTTATTAGGTTAGTCAATATAAGCTTGTTTGTGAACGAAATGTTGTCAAGGTTATTGCTTGATAGAAAGAAGTGATGGTTTTGATGTGAAGAAGAGATGGATTTTAAGAGGAAGATAAAGTGATTATGAAAAGTTACTTGTGCATTGTCCACTAAAATAAATAAGGTATTTATGCATTGTCTAATAGAATAACTAGACCATAATTGCTTCCCTTATTATTTATATCTTGTATGCTAGTAAATTGTATTTTTTTCTTTAGTAACGTCCATAGTTGTCTCTTTAATTATCTAAATTGGTAATTGTTTATGCATTTAGATGACTTATTTTAGGATTATAAGGATAGAGTTTTTTTACAAGATTATAAGGATGTGATATACTACTTAAGAGAGTCATTTTACAATGTACAATAAGAGGAAGAAATATGGTCTCAAACTTAAGCGTGTTGTAGCTCATGTTCCTAATTAGACATAACATGGTCTCCCATATGAATATGTCCTAGTTCGTGTTTGTGTATGGAACCAGGATTTAAGAAAGTAACTTAAACACGGTGTTTCAAAACCCGTATGCTTGCTAGATAAAGAAATTAAAATTCTAGTATTAAACACCATGTCAAACACAAGTGCGTATATCAACAAAAGTTTTGCCTTTTAGGATTAAATTAATCAATAATGTTTTTGCATACATATAGAGATTAAAAAAAAAGGATTTAAATAACTTAAATATATTGATAATTATAAATGATTAGCATTATTCTATCAATATTAAAATATTTGAATACCAGTTAGATGATGACCAAAAAGCATAATCATATTAACCAACAGTCTAAAGTCTATAAGCCCATTAACTATTAACATGGTATTAACGCAAAAGAATCATTAATTATTCAATATTTGTAGTAAGATGGTTCACTAACTATAAACTGTTGAGTGCACACTAGAAGTTGCTTATGCTCTTTTGGCTTTTTCTTGATATATATCTCTTTGGCAACTCTCATCTCTTACAATATATATTCCTTCTTAAAATTGCTTTCTTCTTAAAATTGCTTCAATTTTAATACTTAACTCACTTTTATTAATAGTTTCTAAAGAGGAAAGAGGTTAAATGGCACAACCTTAAGAACCTTCTTTGTAACTCTTCTATAATAGCAACTTTGCTTCCTTTATTCACTTCAACAATGACAACTTTGGTTGGGATCTCTTACAAGAATTAATATATGAGTAATGAACTAAAAAAATTAATATACAATTGAATATGGTGAAAAACTTACATTTTAAACAGGAAAAATACACTTTATCATTATAACCTCCATCATCTATATTAAGAATTGAATGTCTTTCTAGTTTGCTTCCTTTTTATTGATAATTCAACTCTTCACTTCTCGCTTTTGATTCTAATATTCAATTTGGATCCTTCTAAGATTATTAACATAAGACTAATGAATTTTTTATTTATCTATTTTAACTTCTCACCCTCTAACAAATACCCCACTGATACTCCACAACCTTCTTTGAAAACATATACTCCTCATCTTCTTCGCCTACCACTTCTAATTCCTTAGACCAATTATGAGCATCACCTTCTTCATCACCATTATATTTTGAAGTTTCACCGGCCATGTCTTTAGTTGCTTTTTGAGAACTGTTACCCTTAAAGGCTTAACTAGTTGGAACATTATAAGTTGGTTGTCACTCATTTATAACAACACCTACTACACTTAAAAATGGCTCACTTCCCTCATCAACTTTATCTTCTTCAATAAAGACAACCTTACTTTTATCCAAATGAGAAGTGTAAGCCCTAATCTATTTAAGACCCTTCATTTTAACCTTGCAACTAATCAATTAACATAGCATTTCTAGGGTAGTATTGTTAAAACTTTCTAATATTCTTGAAATATGTATTAGGTACTTTAAAATTTTATGTTTTATATCATTACATTTTCCTGTATCCCTTATGTTGTCCCTTGCATTTCTAAAACAAAATTTGCCAATT
Source organism: Erythroxylum rotundifolium (assembly GCA_027563915.1). Taxonomy (NCBI): domain Eukaryota; kingdom Viridiplantae; phylum Streptophyta; class Magnoliopsida; order Malpighiales; family Erythroxylaceae; genus Erythroxylum; species Erythroxylum rotundifolium. The sequence continues at coordinate 6,899,872 of JAOSBO010000006.1, forward strand.
TAGCCTATTGTGTCACCAACATATTTAATAGGCTAATTCTCATTGAATGACGTGTCATGGTATCTTTTTAATATGCTATATTAATCCATCTTAACAAAGTCATAAAAAGATAAAAACGTTTGATACACTTACTAAAAAATCATATGTAAAATAGAGACAATATTCTAGAAAGCTCAAATTACAATAGTTTTAAATAAGACAAATAAAACAAATAAAAAAAGCTAATCACTTTATACATTCAAAATGCAAGAATCTCAAATTGGTAAGATCAAATTGGAGATGGAGATTGATACCTTTAATATTAAAGATTAAAAAAAGCAAGAAGCTAGTTAACCCAATTATCCATAAATCATGACAAATGGTCATTAAAATTTGAAGAATATCAATATTATATAATATCCTTCGCCTTCAAACCAACATTATGGGTTTCATACCATACAGGCGTGTACCGGCCGGAAGGTACCATATCGGTTGGAAAACATTACGAAATTGTGTTTAAAGGTACGGGTAGTCAGTACTGGTCGATACTGAAGATTTCGCATGGAACTAACCTGTAACATCTCATTTCCATACTAAGGGTCAGAACCCTAGATTTTTGTAATTGAGAAAATGGCAATGAAAATTTGAAGAATATCAATATTATATAATATCCTTCGCCTTCAAACCAACATTATGGGTTTCATACCATACAGGCGTGTACCGGCCGGAAGGTACCATATCGGTTGGAAAACATTACGAAATTGTGTTTAAAGGTACGGGTAGTCAGTACTGGTCGATACTGAAGATTTCGCATGGAACTAACCTGTAACATCTCATTTCCATACTAAGGGTCAGAACCCTAGATTTTTGTAATTGAGAAAATGGCAATGAGAGTTTAGAAAAATGCATTTCATGCATAACGTTATCATACACATATGTAAATATTGAGTTTTGCACACTAAAATGATTGTACATGCATTCATTGACTTTTTCTGGGTATAACTGATCTATAAATGTGATTATATTTAGAATTGTGAATTGTATGTGTTAAGAATTGATTTGGAGAGAGTATTTATTGACTAAGAATTTTAAGTAAAAAGTTGGGATAATTATGAAATTTAAGGGTATTTTTGGACTAGGAAAAATGCCAAGTGGCAGAACAATTGATGAATAGTAGTAGAAATAAAAGTCAAATGGTAGTGAAAATTTTTATGAATGACATTAAGATTTAATGGCAAGTATCATTGAAAATTGGGAGAATATTGGGTTAAAAATTGGAGGTAGATAGACTAGCTTATTAAAAGATCAAGAAGAGACCTTAAGAGAGTGACATGTGGCAAGTGACAAGTATCACTTGCCACACCATTTGTTAAGTTATGTTTTTATTAAGTGAAAGACCATATTTTGGTCTTTCACTTGCCAAAAACAGCACATGCTCTTCCCAACTTCTTCATTTCTTCACCTTCTCCAGTCCTCTCCTTCACTTACGACATCCACTCTCACCCTTATCATGTTGACTTGTGTTCAACTCTTTCACCTTGCTTCTTCAAGATTCATTGTCTCCCTCTTCTTGTTGCTAAAAGTCCCAAACTATTCCACCTTTAAAAGGTGAAGATCGTGTGTGTGGGGAAGCTAGGGTTTCCTAGTGATTTGAAGGAGCTTGGAGCAAAACATGTAAGTTAAATTTTGTTCTTCATAGGTTGTCTTAATAGAAGCATATTTGATCATAGTCAGAGGTTAAATATTCATGAAATTAGAATGAGTATATGCTAAAACGTGGATGAGAAATGTGGATAGATTCATGTCTTGCTTTGGTGTTTTGATGGATGAGAGATTATGGAATGAAATAATGTTGGATTGATTGAATAAATGGTGTTTTAACGGTGTTGGAAAAATGTTAGCCGTGACATTTTCCATTGATTATGCATCTGTAATTTAGCCATAACTTGTCATGTAGATATCCAAATGAGGTGATTTTTAGTTTGGATTAAAGTAGATACATGTGGATACATTTTTCGTGGAGACATTGAATTTAAATTCTATCTTTATTAGTTTTGAATTTGGATTTGAAGTTAAGTACTGGGTGTAAGAAAAAGTGCAAAAATATTGGATACATAATGGGTTTTTATTCTGTTTTCTTGGTGAATTAATGTGAATGTCCTTGGGTGTTTTTTTAATGAAATAAAATGAGTCTAGAACTAAATAAAGAGAGTAATGTGGTATTTTGAAATGAGAAGAATTAAGGTGATAGTTAAAAGTGAATTGAAAGTAGAAATGAAGTTGAATATATGCAGGAATTTGATGATGAATGTGTATATATATGTATGCTTTGTTATTAGTGTTCATGATCAATCATGGATGATAATTGTGCATAGATGATATTGAACTGTAATTGGGGTATAAATGGAGAGGAAATGATGTGGATATAAGTTAGAAATGATAGACTAAGCAAAAGAGATGAATTAGGATGAAATTTATGATGAGGAGTGCTGGAAATATGTTAGATGTAGTATTTCTATTGAACATGCATATGAAATTTAGACATATCTTGACCTACAGATATCCAAATAGGGTTATTGTTGATTTATATTAAACTAGATACGAATGAATACAATTTTTATGAAGAATTCTAGTTTGAATTTTGTCTCTAAAGGTTTTGAAATATGTCTTGAAGTTGAGTTTTGGATGATGTCTCTGTTTGCGAACAGTATGTAATAAATTGTATATAACTTTTAGAATACTGAACTTGATTGTATGAAATTAGGTTCTTTAGAAACTTAAGACATATATGAACAATTGTTTAGGAGAAGTTATTGCCAAAAAACCTCACTTTCTAGGTCATAATGGTCATACAAAACTGACCTGAAAAATAGAGTTGGAAAAGCTAGAAAATGAGTCCTGTTTACTGCTTTCTGTAAAAGTTCACCGCAGCCAACTTATAGGATTTTCCTCTTGGGAAAAGTGCATCGTGGCCAACTCCTTGGTTTGCCGTGGCCAACTTGCAAGATTTCACGAGAAATTTTCCTATCAGGAAAAGTTCGCTGCGGCCAACTTTCCTACATAGCTTAAACATGCTTCAGTATTTTAACGATATCTTGACTTGTAGCTATCCAATTGGGATGATTTTTTATTTGAAGTAAACTAGAGACATAGGGCTACAAATTTTTTGAAGAAATAGAATTTCAATTCTGTCTTTAGAATTCCATATTTCTGAATTGAAGTTTAGTACAAGATATTGATTTAGTTTATGAACAATTGGAAATATTTGGAGTATAACTTTTGAAACACTGAACTGAATGATCTTGGTGTCATTAGAAACTTAAGACAATGAAGAACATTTTTCTAGAAGAAAGTATTGCCAAATTACTTCATTTTCTTTTTCAAAATGAACAAGAAAAATAGACTCGAAGGTCTGGAATTTCGGAGAATTTCTAAGAAAGAATGAGAGTTTGGATATTGTATGATTATATAATGTTAGAACAACATTAGTGAATGAATTGTTGGTATTAAAGCACCATAGACATGTGTATAATGGAAATGTAGAGGTTTATGTGATTGTAATTGTGATTCAAAGGAAATGAGTAATGGGTATTCAATAAAAGTTGGTGAGAGTTAGATACTGTGAGATCAAATAATGCTAAAAATGGAATGTCGAGTAATTGAGTTACAAAATGAGAATGTGGATAAAATGTGAAAATTTGATAATACACCCGGGATTGTCATTAAGCATGCATTGTACATAGTCCATATACACATTTATGCATACATGAATACTTAAGATTGTGCAATAATTAATGTGTAAACAATGTGTGTATTGTATAATTTTGATACGCACGATAAATGTCCACATTCAGATGTTTCTAGATCTTGGAAACAATTGCTAATTTGGAGCGTACTGTGAGTCGACCTAGATGGTTTCATTTCATTGTTTGTTTTGATTTCAATTTCTGCATTGAATGACTACAGTTATAATTATTATGCAATGTGAATATAAATGATATGAATGTGATTTGCTTATGTTGATGTCGGACAATGAAGGTTCGAGGCTTGACGCATAAATATGATATTGAAGTGCTACTTGTATATCAATGGGAAGAAATAAATGTATTCTCACTTAAATGTTGAATGCCGGACTAAGGTTTGATGACCTGTGAAAGTAAATGTGTAAAGTGAAATAAAGTGACTGATTGAACATATGTGATTAATGCATTCCATTACATGAATGCATGAAAGATAAAAGGCAGTTGTAACGGTAGTAACCACCGAAAAAGAGCTTAAAGCTCATATTGTGAAAAGGAGCTTAAGGGTCAGAAACTATGATAAGAGCCTTAGGCTCGGATATGAATGTACTCGGTATCCACTAAGGGATATGGGATATCATCTGATATAGCCCGGTATCCACTAAGGTATATGAGCTAGATAGAAAGGCACTTGATTACAACAAAAATAATAAATGAAAAAGAGTCTCATGTGCATTGCATATGCCTGATATGAATGATTATAATGTTTGAATAATTTCTGAATGTGATATGTGTTGCATGTAAAATGTGAAATGACTGATCAAGTCTACGTTATTCAACATGATGAATTAAAGATATAAGGTGAACCGCGTGATTATATGAACTGTATGTTTATATGATTGAATGAGCCATTGAAGATTGTCACTCATTAAGTTTGTAAAAACTCACCCAAAATTTTGCAATATTTTTCAGGCTCAGAAGAGTTACCCTATAGACTAATAGGAGTATAACCATTGCATTCAAGTAAAAGATAGGATCAGTTCGCGTCTGCATTAGTATTTTCTTATTTTTGTATTGAAATGAGTCTTCCGCAATTATTGTAACATGTATATTTGTATATTTCTATTTTGTAATAACTTTCCATAATAGAAAGGTTTGTAAATGATCTTGAGTGTAATAATAATAAATGTGATTTTGATGTTATTAAAGAAAAGAATGGGCCCAATTTGATTATTGAATTCTGCATATGTGTCTTGAAAAAAAATTTTGTAACAAATTTTACTGACTGATTGTGCTAACATGCCACCCTTGCAGGGTACGTTATCGAACATCACTTAAGATGTGAGGTATGTGTCTTTCGGAGTAGGGTGTCACATAACCAGTATAAAAAAACTTTGAAAAACATGGGAACTATTTAGCAAAATTTTTAAATTTTTTTATAAAAGTTCCTCCCGCCTCGTACCTCTTGCCTCCCTCACCCCCTTTTCAAAGTTTTTTTTAATTAGCTATTTACTTATTTAATTCAACTTTTATTTTGATTTTTAATTTATATTTTAAAATTAAAATAAATATTTTTATTAGTAATAATAATTATACATTAAATAAAACGTTAAAAATTTATTTTGATTTAAATTTATTTTAATCTTTTATATAATATTTATTAATAAATTTTTAATAAAAATATTTTATTTTTAAAATAAATTATTATTTATAAACTAATATTTATTTTTAGACATATTTTAATTATTAAATCAAATTTTATTGGAAATTTATATATTTTTAAAATATTTTTATATTTAATTATTTTTATAAATAATTATTAAATTAATTTTATAAATTTAATTTTAAATTAAAGTAAGTTATTTATAATTTTATCAATAATTAAATTAAATTGTTCAAATTCTCATTAATAATAAATATATTAAATAATATATATTTAATTGATAGTAACTTAAATAATATATGTTTTCGTTTTAGATTTTACTTCTAGTTGATTATTTTCTCCTCATGAAATCTTATTATAAATTGTAATAGGATCTTTATATTCTTTTTATTTGATTTTTTGATATAATTATTATTTATCACATGACGAACTTGTAATATTTAAAATACCTTGTATTGCTCTTAATTTTATACCTGAATGATGATTAAAAGATATTTTTTGTATATTAATTGTAGTTATTATTTATATATGAAAATTAATTTTAATAAAAATAAATAAATTGTTGTTATTTTAATTTTTTATTATTATAATGTTTGAAGACATGGTTAATATAAAATTATAAAATATACAATATAATATACCAATAGACTATTTATAATTTTTAAAAAATTTAGGACTATTTTATAAATTTAAAAAAAAACTTGAAACGATACTCGGCACTAACTGGTATCAACACAGTACCGTACTAAAATTTAATCTGGTACCAATGTTAGTACAGTATTCATAATATTGCTTCAAACAAAGAGAGAAAGAATAAACAAAGAAAAATGAAAAAGAAAATGACCTATAAATTAAACAATAAAAAATTTCATAATAATCGTCAATGCTTACAAGTGTTTTGGGGAAACGAAAAATCTC
>JAOSBO010000006.1:7015359-7030103 GCA_027563915.1 Erythroxylum rotundifolium
AAATCTCACAATTCTACTAACCAATAATATTTCCAATGTAGAAACATTCATAATTCTAAAAAAAATCACAATTCAATCCAATTATACCCGGAATTATTCATGAATGCATGTACACTTAATTTCATGTGTAGAAAGATCATTATTCACTTGTATGAGCATGTCATTTTATGCATGAACATAAAAATGCATCTCTTGCCTCTCACTGAACACTGCTAATTACTTTTCTAACCTTCCCATAGGTAATGGGATGTTACATGTTGCCTCTTCTCAAAGGATAAATTTGATCCTAGTAAGATAGAAGCGTTTGTTAACTGGAAGCCACTACAGAATGTGACAGAAGTGAGAAGTTTTTTTGGTTTTTACTGGATATTATCATCAGTTTGTGAGGGGTTCTCGATGATAGCATCCCCTTTAACTAAATTGTTAGGGAAATGAGTGAAATATGAATGGTCTGATAGATGCCAGAATAGTTTTGATCAACTGAAAAGTATGCTTATTGGAGCTTCTCTATTGGCTCAACCTATTTTTGGTAAGAAGCATATTATGTTTAGTGATGTATTTAGAAATGGTTGGGTTGTGTTTTGATACAGGATGAAAAGGTAGTTGCTTATGCCTCTAGGAAACTAAAACCACGTGAACAGAATTACCCTACATATAACCTGGAGCTCGCAGCAGTCATGTTTGCCTTGAAAATTTGGCAACACTACTTATATGGTGAAAGGTGTAGAATTGTCACAGATCATAAGAGTCTAAAGTATCTGCTTACCTAGAAAGAACTCGATCTGAGACAATGGCATTAGTTAGAACCTTTTAAAGACTATAATTGTATTGTGGACTACCATCTGGGTAAGGCTAATGTCGTGGCTGATGCCTTAAGTCGGAAGACCATTTCAACATTGTCAGTGCAACATGGTGAATGGGGACTTGTATCTGAAGGAGCTTTAATAACTCAGTTGAAAACTAGGCCTACCTTAAGGAAAGAAATTTGTGATGTTCAAAGAGTTGATGATAAGTTGCAACAACTTATCTTGGCTACTCGGAAAGGTAAACAACTTGACTTCTCTATGAAAGGAGATGATGATTTGTATTATAAAGATCAATTATGTGTGTCAACTAATAATGAATTGAAAAAAAGTTGTTATTTGAGGTTCATAATATTGTTTTCATTATGCATCCTGGTGGAAATAAGATGTATCGAGATCTAAAGCAGCATTGCTTGTGGTCAAGTACGATGATGTAGTGGATTATGTATCTAAATGTTTGATATGTCAATAAGTTAAAGTTAAATGGGTGATTATTGATAAGTTCACCAAGTCTGCTCACTTTTTGCCTATTCGTCCTGATTATTCACTGGATAGGCTTGCTGACCTATATGTGAATGAGATAGTGAGGTTGTATAGGGTGCCATTATCTATTATTTCTAATCATGATCCTCGATTTACTTCGAGATTCTAGAAAATTCCGCAAAAGGCTTTAGGTACTCAAGTTAAGTTCAATACCGCATTCCATCCCAAAATTGATGGACAATCTAAACAGATTATCTAGATATTAGAAGATATGGTTCAGGGTTGTGTGTTATCCAAGAACTTAGGATAATTATCTAGCTCTGATGGAATTTGCTTACAACAACAGTTATCAAACTAGAATTGTTATGGTGCCTTATGAAGTGTTGTATGGTAAAAGGTGTAGAACTCGGGTGTGTTGGATTGAATTAAGTGAAAACAAGATGATTGGGCCTAATATTGTGAAAGATATTGAAGAAAAATTTCAGGTTATTCAATGTAAGTTGAAAGCTACCAATGATAGGCAGAAGTCATATGCTGATCTGAAAAGGAAAGATATTGAATATCAAGTTGGTGATAAGGAGTTCTTAAAAGTGTCATCGTGGAAGAATATGCTTTGTTTTGGTAAGAAAGGTAAGCTTAGTCCGCAATATATTGGTCCATATGAGATTCTTAAGAGAATTGGACTAGTAGCTTATAAATTAACTCTTCTTGAAGAATTGGCCAAGTTACATAATGTATTTCATGTTTCCATGTTGAGACGATATCGGTCTGATAATACATATAAGATTCCTGTGTAAGAAATTCAAGTTTGACCGGATTTGTCTTATGAAGAAGGGCCTATGTTTATATTAGCCAAAGAAGTCTAACAACTTAGGAACAAGCAAACACCTTTGGTGAAGGTACTTTGGTAACACCATAGATTTGAGGAAGCAACATGCAAACCATAAGAGACAATGAGGGCTCAGTATCCTCCATTATTTTAATTAGGGATGAATTTCAAGGAAAAATTATTTTAAGGGCAAGAGAATTGTAAGGCCCCAAAATATACTCTAGATGAAATGTTACATATTTATGAAAGTACATGTATGATATGAGTTAAAATTATATTATGATTTGAAATTGAAAGGCATGTGACTTGAATTTTGGTATTGATGGACCATAGTTAGTGAATCGGAATTAATTGAAGACATGAGAGAATTGATGTATTTAAATGTACATTTGGACTAGTAAAAATGGTTAAGAGATAAGTTTAGTTGGTACATGAAAAACTAGAATGACTAATCCTATGAGTTATTGACATTTGGCAACGCTAATGCGTTGACATTTGGCAACATTTGTTGAGTGACAAGTGTCCTACTTAAATTGTGCCATTTAGTAGCATTCATTAAGTAACAAATGACTTGATGGAAGTGTGATAGTTGGTAGCTTAAATGCAGGACATATGTGAGACATGCAATGGAGACATATGCCTTATGGTGGGAGTGACACCTAGCATCCAAAGTTGGTGAATCATCCTTCATTGTTTCAGCCCTCTCTCTTCCTTACGCTCCACCGAAACTGTCTCTTCTCTACTTCTAGAATTTTGTTTGATTTTGGGACATCAATGCTCAAAAATCCGTGCATGATACTGCATTAAGACAGCTACTTTATACTACTATCTATGTTATCATCTTAATTTTAAGATCAACCTACGTCTACCTTGATTTTGGAAGTGTGTTGGTTGCATGAAAGGGCTGGAATAGCTGGTAAAGAGGTAAGGGAGTACTAAACTTGTTATCATGATAGAACATGTATTATGTTATGTTTGAAGTGGATAAAATGTACCGAATTAATGAAGAATTGTGGTTAGAAATTTGATGCATGCTGGATACTCATTAGGAGTGGTTCCACTGAATAGGAGTTGGTATTTCAGCCATATCCTGTCTTATAGACATCAAAATGGGATGATTCTAAATTCAAATTAAACTAGATACATTTATCTACAACTTTCATAGAGGAATTAAATTTTAATTCTATCACAAAGGGTTTTGAAATTAAGCTTGAAGTTGAGTTCTAGTTGTTGTCTATGGTTGAGAACAGTCTGAAGTATTTTGGGTATAATTCTTGGAATAATAAACCAAATTGAATTAACTTTATTTAGTTTGAAACTTAATATATAGAGGAACATTTTTTTAGAAGAATATATTTCATTTTCTAGGTTAGAATAGTCTTACAAAATTTATCTTAAAATATGTCCTATGAGAATAGCTATTTGAAGGTTTCAGGTTAGTTATCACATAATTATGTGAAATGATTAAGAAGATGAAAAAAATGGGTTTTTTACAATTGATGAACTATATAAGCTTAATTTAATTTATTTGGTACAATGGGACTTAAATGGACTTATTTAAGGAGTGTTTGAACTTATATTGTAATTAAGTACTAGTTAGTTTAATTATGCATTATAAATTGAGATGAAAATGTAAAGGATGGATGGTTTACAATGTTAAATTGCTTGGTTTGATCATTAATGAATGAGTTCTGAAGGATTGTGACTTATGAATTAGATATGTATGTTTGTGAATTGGCAATTTTTGCGATAGTATTGTGATAATTCCAAACCAACAGTTTGTTCGAGGAGTTTGATAATTAGGATTGTGTTGGAAGTGCTTTCTATTTGTCGAACGACACCTAATTGGTGATGACTCAATACCTCTATTGATGCATTATTGCACATAATTGTAATTGTATGAGATGTTAGTTTGTTTGAAAATTAGTGAATATGTCAAGTTGATCAAAATGGAATAAAGTGGCATGTGTTGCAATATGTTCCTCATATGAGCATTCTGAAATGAATCTGTTTTGTTTTAAAATTGTTAAGTCCTAGTCATGGGTAAATAGTCATGCCAAGAAGGGTCTATAGTTGCTCCTGTGACACTTTAATGTCTCCTGTTACTGACACTTTAGTATCTCCTGCCATTGACACTTCGGTGTCACCTGTTATTGAGACATAAGTCCCTCATGTTATGTGATTAGTCTTGATACCTAATGTATTAGTCTCGTTACCCACTTCTGTATAAAGGATTAACAGGCTAACTTGTTTTGTATTCTATTATTTACTCAGTCCTGATATAAATAAGCTTTGTTCTGAAACATTTGAGCTCTGTTCTGAAATTAGCAAATTCTGTTTTGTTACAAACAAGTTTTATTTTATATTATAATAATATATTTTGAAATTGGTGAATTTTACACTGAAGCAAATGTGTAACATGTTCTGATATGTTACGTTTTCTTATGAGATTAATGATAGTTTGGTTCAATTTGAAAATGGATAAGTAAACACTGCTTATAATCTAATGTGATTTTTGGATATGTGAATATTTGGATAATTGTTAGAAACAGTTATCAGTTTATATCTTGTTTAGTTTATTCCCCACTAAGCTTTATACTTAACACGGGGGCTTTGCCCCATGTAGGTTTAGATAGGAGGGTTTGAAAATTGGGAAAATAACAACCATACTGACCAATGAAGAATTTGTTTTGTTTTGGGAATTTATCTTTGGGTTGTATGGAATCATACATGACATGATGTATTTGGTTAAAAGTTTATAAATATTGTAATACATAGTGTAGTTGAACTTAAGATATGTACTGCTTTGTTTAAATGTAATAACTTTAATTTAGGATGGTATTGTAATTGAAGGATGTATTCGAATAAATTCAGTGTGCTGGTTAAGTTCTATTTAAAGTTTGAATACGTATGGAAAGGTAATGATTGGTTGTTTGAATTCTGGCAATACTTATATTATTTTGATATGTTTAAGTCTAGTCTTAAGTAACATCTGCATATCCTTCTAGGGGGTATTTGGGTTTTATGTCATTAAGTACTAGAGTGTATTTGAACTTAAGATATACACTATTTTGTTTAAGGGTTTATAATGTAATAACTTTAATTCAGGATGGTGTTGTAATTGAAGCATGTACTTGAATAAATTCAGTGTGCTGGTCAAATTCTATTTAAAGTTTGAATATGTATGGAAAGTTAATGATTAGTTGTTTGAATTCTAGCAAGGCTTTGTACTGTTTTGATATATTTAAGCCCTGTCTTAGGTAACATTTGCATATCCTTCTAGGGGTTATTTGGGTGTTACAATAGCCCTCTATTCTTTATGGGTTATTGTAAAAGAGATGAATATGGTGATTATTTTGAGATTTATGATCATGATCATGAAGAAATATATATGTGTTGTAACATGGGTGTAAAAATAGGTCATTTTTTAGTGCCATAATGATATTCATGGGTTATTTAAATGAAAATATGTACAATAATCATTTGTGATTGATGTATAGTGTAAATGATGTGGGGAAATTGTGGAATAAATGCATATGATGAATATGTGTATATGATATGTTATGTTTTGGTGTGAATTATCAATTATAGAATATAGGTTATTTGTGATTGATATTGAGCTGAAATGGGAGTAGGAATGAAGAGGAAATAATGAGGACATAAGCTAGAAATGATAGACCAAGCAAAAGAGGTGAACTAGGAAGAAAATGATAATGAAATATGCTAGAGTAGATGGAGTGTTTTTACTGAACATGCATCTGTAATTTAGCCATATCTTCATCTGTAGATATCCAAATTGGATGATTTTTTATTTAGATTATACCAGAGACATATAGCTAAAATTTTAATGATCGAACTAAATTTGAATTCTATCCTTAAGGGTCTTGAAATTTGACTTGAAGTTGAGAACTGTGTGCTGTCATGGTATGAGAACAGTCTGTAGTATTTTGGATATAACTTGCATAATACTAAACCAAACTACATGAATTTAATGTCATTAGAAACTTAAGACACAGAGGAAATTTTGATTAGAAGAAGGTGTTGCCTAAATTGTAACGCCCAAACATATACCCTAGAACTATTATAGCAAGTCTAGGGCGCATTAAAAATTGAAGATAATGAATTAAGTACATCTTAGTAAAAGATGTAAAGGTACCTAATGTAAAAGACAAGGGTAAATGGATAATTTGTTTGCTTTGGCATGGACATACATACTTAGACATGAAATATATATGGAAATTTTTTATATGTTTCCTTGAATTTATAGATGTAATGTGAGCGAAATTGATAAAACAAGCATTTCGTAAGTAAATGGGATTTTTTTGGGTTAAATTGGATGTATTGTTGTGTTTCTCTTGTAAGATAAGACCAAAGTTAGTTGACTTGGGATGTGTACCTCGTTGAATGTATAAGTTCCTTTGAATAGACTTAAGTAATTTGGCCATATCTTGGTCTGTATACCTCTAAATTGGATAACTCCAATTGGAAATTAATCAACAGACATAGATCTAAAATTTAAATGAATGCCTGACAATATAAGGGTTGTTATGACTAGAGTAGCCTTAGTAACTGAAAAAGAGCTTAAAGCTCAGAATGTGGTAAGAGCCTCTATCTCACTATGTAAAATGAGACATGTATCCCCAACGGATAAGAAACAGTTATTAATGAGCCCGGTATCTACAATAGATATGAGACAGTTATAGGGACTTTTAGAGTGTTAAATTAGGACATAACCTAGTGAATGAATTGTTTGATGCATTATGAATGAGGAATTATGGAAAAAGAATAGGAGTTCATTAATGAAGAGATTAAGTAGGAAATTTTGAATCAAATGAGCAGAGGTTAGAGAGTTTAATGGAATAAATGGGTAGTGTAATTAGCATGAAATGAAATTGCATTAATTTGCATGAATTCTGGAGAATTTGGAATAGAATTGATATTTATATAAGTGTTTAATTCGTGTGGGTGAAGGAAGAAAAATGCAGGGCATGATCGTGGCTCTTATCTCACAATTGTGGCCTGACAAAATAAAGATTCTGTCACGATCATGGCCATTACAACACAATCGTGGCCTAGCCAGAAAATGTTTTTGTCACGATCTGACAGGGACACCACTATTGTTTTTGAGTGAAATTTGAACCAATCAGTGTTAGGATGTTTCCATATGAGTTAATTAGACTTTAATGAGATCTTAAGTGAAGCTAGTTGATGATGAATGACGTGATTAAAGTGAGTAAAGTGTATTAGGTATTAAAGAATGATTAAAAGATGATGTTAATTGACTATAAGATGTGAATAAAGGAAATATACCCAGGATTGTCAATATAAGCATACATTATGCATTACACATATACATATGTGTATAATTGAATGTTTATGTGATTGTGCAATTAATAATGTGTGTTCAATATGTGTATTGCATAAGGTTGATATACAAGATGGAACATCAGCATTCAGTCATCTTCGAATCATGAAAGCTAATGTTAATCTAGAGCTTACTGTGAGTCGATCTAGATGGTCTCACTTTCATTGTTTTAAAATTTTGTATTGAATTTTATGATGTGACTGTGTTGATTCCATATAGTAAATGTTCAAGGCATTTGATGCATGTAAAAATCATTGGAAGTGCTCCTTAAATGTGAATTTGACTGAATAAGTGATTCTCAACTTAAATGTTGAATGCCCGACTAAAGTCTGATGATAAAGGTGAATAAAAATGTGAATGTGAAAGTGAAAGTGTAAAATTGAGCACAATTGATTGATTGAATACATGTGATGCATTTCATTACATGAATGCATAACAACATAAAGGTTGTTGTGACTAGAGTAGCCAATGAAAAAGAGCTTAAAGCTCAAAAACTGAAAAAGAGCTTAAAGCTCAGAATGTGGTAAGAGCTTCTGGCTCACTATATAAAATGAGCCCTATTCCCCAACGGATAAGGGATAGTTATTAATGAGCTCAGTATCTACAATGGATACGGGACAGTTATAGGCACTCGGTGACAACAATAACAATTGGAAGTGAGTCTCATGAGCATTGCATATATATAATTGATTTGTATGATTGAAATGATTGAAATAAATAGTTTGCATGATTTCCAAATTTGAAATATGAATTAAGCGAATATGAAGTGTATGTGATTTAACATTTTGATTAGTGAAATGGTGTGAATTATGTGATTACATGAATTGATGTGTTATGTGAATTGAGTGAACCATCGAGGATGGTCCACTCACTAAGTTCGCAAAACTCACACCAAAATTTGTAACATATTTTTCAAACTCAGAGGAGATACATAGTTAGACCAACTGGAGTCTAAACACTGCTTTTGAGTAAGAGATAGAAGTTGGGATCAGTTGGCGTTTGCATATATTTTTTGTAAATTTAGTATTAAATATTGTATTCCATTTATTGTAAAAATGAATTATGTTTGCAATAACAGTTATGATCTAATACATTTTGTATTTGTAATGGGCCCTAAAAGATTATTGAAATTCCGACAATGTGTTTAATGTTTGATCAAATGTGAGTTTGTAATGACAATTGTAATTGGTTATGTTTTAAATAAAATGGGCAAAACGATTATGAGTTTTTCAAAAAAATGTGTGCATTGCGTGAAAGATTTTTAATGGTTATGATTGTCTGATTATCCTAGTACACCACCCTTGTAGAGTGTATTCTCAAATACTGTTAGTGTGTTCGGGAATATACCCTATGGGAGTGGGGTGCTATAATTTAAACATATAATATGCAATGTATTTACTACTCAAACATGGATTTCATATTTATACATCATCATATAAGTGTATAAAACATAATATCACTATTTTTAAGCTATAGGATTCGGCCATTAAGCTTCTCACATGATTACTTCCCTTATTATTCGCATACGCTTTCTTTTGCATTTTCCAAGGCATTTAATGCCTTTGATCTAATACTTACACATTTCAAAGCATAATTAAGCACATTTTCATCCAAGCACATTAGGCCACTACTCATCAATCTAAGCAAAAATTCAAGTTTACTCTAAGTAACTATAAAAACCTCTTTCCAATGCATATAATTATAATCCCTAAATCCTAAGCCAAGTTCACTTAGGCATGTTATCAAACACCTAAAGTCATGAACTTGAAATCCTCTTTCCAGTGTACATCTTCCTCATTTTTCATCATCAATTTACATTATTCATACACAGTTAACATCATAGAATTCATTTAAACCAACAATTTCAAAAGATATTCAAAATTTCACAAACTTTTACCAAAGAGAGGGCATCTTGGTTTTGGCTTAAAGAGGCTTCTCCATGACTCATTTCATTTGTCAATCATATTTCATGCATATTCAAGCATGGAGAACAACATACCTTAACACCAAACATAAAATCAAAATTAAAAATTTTTATTTTCATTTTGGCCCCCCCTAAGCCCCTTAACTTTATAAAATTACATATTGGTCCTCCAAGAATTGAAATTTTACTTTTAAATCCCTTATGTGCATTAACTTTTCCCAATTAAGCTTCTAAGAATCCAATAAGTCTATAAATTATCTCTAATCACCTCTAAGGCATTAGAACACATTTAACTTGACCACCATGGCCGTATCCATCTAATGGACTTGGTTTTACACACTTAGAAGCTTATGTGTCAGAAATCTCCAAGATTTCGCATACTGATGAACTCTAAGTTCATGTAAGGGCATATAATATTATATATCACTGATATATATATCGAAAAGATTCAAATACATTTTTAAAACTCATATACAACCATGTATATATTAATATACAGTAGTATCTCTAAGTACAGACCAAAACAAAAAGGCTCAAAGAGTCCAGCGTTACAGGGCACACTTAGGGTTTGAAGATATGAAGACTTGGGCTAATTTTAATATTCCATCACTTAAGCCTAATGAGTGTAGGAGTTAGCCATGTGTTAATTAAATAGGACTTAGGATATTCAATTCACTTAAGTCCAAGAGCAATGGAGATTAGACCTTGGGCACGTGGTTTTCTTATTTTTATTATTTTTGGACCTTTGTTTTATTTCGAGCTTCCGTGTATTTTTAGCCTAACCTTTTATTAATTGAACTAGGTATAAATAGGCTGATTAAGGTTAGAAATAAGGAGATTTTTGGTATTATTATTATTGTAGCTATTGGCTTTAGTGTAGAACTATCCTCTCATTTTCATTTCACCAAGAACCTAATTCCACTTATCAACTGTTCAATTGTGGTGTGTTATTTGGTTCCTTTCTCTTGGTTGATTTTGATCATTGGGATTACTTGGAATAAGTTTCCAAGAGGTTTTGTAGAGATTAGCCTTGCGAATAAAAAATGTTGTTCATCTTAATTCCTTCATAGCTGAATTTAACCCTCCATAGAAAACCACAAAAAACTTCATCCATCCAACCCAACCCTTCCGTGGTGCGTGTTATAGTCCTTGAACTTTCTTATCTTCTTTGTTTCATTTTCAATAATTTGCTTCAATTTGAAATCTTGTGAGATGATCACCTTCTTGTTCAAAGGTATGTACAATTTATACACCTTACTCGTCTTTTCATAACCGATAATTATGCACTTTTCACCTTTTTCATCTAACTTCTTTCTTTTTTATCAAGAATATGGGCATATCCAATTCACCCAAAGATCCTGAAATGTCCAACTACAGGCTTGCTACCACCTCATGCTTCATTTGGTGTTTTGAATTTTACACTTTTTATAGGACACCGATTTAGCAAATAAACAGCACATAGAATGACTTCAGCTCAAAAAGTTCTCGGTAAGTGCTTTCCTTTCATCAATAAAGGTAATATAATACCTATTTCCACCAAGTGATAGTATATCAAATAGTCCAGCTATATTTGAGTGAAAAATCTCTAATAGTCTTATAGATCTTCATGATTTTCCAACTTCAAAACTTTGCCTATGTTGTTTCCCTTTAATGCATGTTTCACATAATTGATCTTGTTAGTTAATTTCTAGAAGTCCATTTATCATCTTTGCTTTTGATAACAATTTTTTCTCAATAAAACCAAGATGACCAAGCTTTAAATGCCATAGCCATGATTCATCTTTAATGAAAGACTTCATACACTTCAACACTTCTAACTGAATATCAAGTGTGAATAGGCGATTCTTTGTCATATCAACTTTAGCAATTAATCCTTTATGTTTGTTTATGAGAAGAGAGCAATCCTTCAAGTGTATATTGTAACCTTTTTCTAAGAGCTAACCAAGGCTGATAATATTACTTCTTAATGCAATTACATACTAAACATCATATATATACCTCTCTCTCCATTTTTTAAGGAAAAAATAAGTTTACCTTTACCTTTGACTAGAATTTCTAATGAGTCACCGAAAGTAACTTCTCCTGGGATAGTCTCATCCAAATTTGTAAATAGCTCTTTTTGCCTAAACATATGGTTGCTAGGACCGATGTCAAAATACCAAACATTTTTCTTACACTCTTCATTGCCTTTGTGTGTTAAGAAAATAGTCGATTCAACTTCTTTATCTTTTGTTGCTGCAAAATGATTTGTTTCCTCCTTTTTAGGGGTTGATCTGCACTCATAATTGAAATGGTCATACTTATTACAATTATAACATTATACTTATGATTTATTACCTCACTGTTGAAAATTGCCTCTTCCTCGGTTTTGAAATCCTTAACCATGACCATACATTTGATAGCCTTCATTTGTTTGGCCTCTTCTAAAAGACTTCCCACCACATCCTCATCCACCACTAGACATATAAAAAATGGCCCAACTTAGCCCGATTTTAGCCCGAGGTAGGAGGGTCATGGGCCAAGGTCAGGTTAGCCCCTAGCCCGGCCTGTGACCTGACCGTTGCTTCCAAAACTACGTCATTATGTCAAAAATGATGTAGTTTTGGAAGTTTTTCCTTAAAAATAAAAATAATAGGTCAAGTTGGCCTCCTATAGCCCATTGGGCCATAGCCTCGGCCACCATGGCCTGAGCCCAACCCAACCTATTAACAAGCCTATCCACCACGTCCTTGTCCACCATGTCCACTTCTGTAGGCACCACTATAGCTACCTCGATTTCCTCTACCTTGTCCACAACTGTAGCTAGTTTGATTTCCATTAATAGATAACTTGTTTTGCAAGGCTTGTTCCAAATCATCGGCATTTTCATTTTGGATCATTGTTGGCCCCGGGTCTCGATATGACTTCTAGGGCGACTACGCGCCACCATTGGGATTTATTGGAAATAATAATAAATATATTTGGGAACATTTCAATAAAATAAAATATAACATTTAAATTTAATTAAAGTTTAGGCAAGGAAAATTTATGGTGGGACTTTTCTAGTATGATCAAATAATAATTTAAAACGTCATGAAATAATTTTAGACATGGAATTTAATTATAAGAAATCATAAATTAATAAAAACAATTTATTAACAATAAAATAAATATATAAACAATATTCCTATTCCTCAGCGGAAGCGAAATAAATACACGAACAATTAAAATAAATGACCTAAAATAAGCTTGACATGTAAATAAATTTTAAAAGACGTTATGGAGGAACCCCTTTTATATATATACTAATAATAATAAAATAAAATAGTCGATAATCAATAAATGGATAAATAATAATTATATTAAATAAATAAAATTCATAGGAGAAGTAAAACAATATCTGACAATTTAATGAAAAATTATCATAGCAAAAAGTGAACAAAGAATAAATGGATTTGGGTGTTAAAAGAATTAATTTGCAAAGGCATTAAGGAATTAAAAGCAACATTCTAAAAAGGAAAGAGTCACAGGTGTGACTCTTCACTGTCACGCCTGTGACAAATAGAGACAAAACTTGAAACATTTTTTAATTTAATGGATTTCAAAGACAAAAGTCATAGGCGTGACTTTCCTCTGACTTTTGTCTCTCACACCCATGAGAGGGAGGGAAAAACGGAGGTGTCATGATCATGCTTGTGTACAATCGTGACGTATGATGAACAGTAGTAAGAAAACGAGGGGAGTCGCAATTGTGTTGTGTCACGATCACGTCTTTTATGAAATTATGGGACTGTCTTGAATACCCTCACTTATAAATAACATAACTTTCAATATAGAATTCTAAAAATTACAAACTTTAAATTGTTGGAAAGATAAGAGAAAGATCTACAACTTTCATGCAGAAATTTTTGTCTAATTCGGCCTGTATCTATACAGTTTAATCGTTTAAGTAAAGATTACCATTTCAGTCAAAAATTTGTACACCAATACTGCTATCTTATAAAAGCCCATAACTCTTGCGTATGAAGTCCAAAAATTTCAATCTTTATACCATTAGAAAGCTAAAAGATTAATCTACAACTTTTATGGAAACCACTTAGCCTAATTCTACCTATATCAAAGTAGTTTATTCCTTGAAATTTCGGTTCACATTTTATCCTATTCTCTGTTTTCATTCGTCTGTCCATATACATTTCTAATGCAAATTCCAAAAGACCCAAAACCAACTATCAATTTCATACATAAAAAAACTCTCAACTTATCCAATTTACTTCAGATAAGTCTATCCAAAGGTCCTCAATCATCTAACTATTTATTCCTATCATATAATCAGTTAGCAGAGAAGAAATTTCTGCACATACATATAAAAGAGAAATTATGCAACTTTTACTGTCATTTCTCAAACACATCCAGTGCTTTTATTACTCAATCAATGCAGCGTTTATACATATCTTCAATCATAATAAAAGTCAAAACAATAACATAATCCAAAAATACAATTATGTATGCATGATTTCAAAACCAGCTAAGATACTTAGTCTAACTTAGTTACAACGAGTGAGTTTCTTGAAGGTTTGCCAAAGCTTTTGCAAGGTTCACTGATCTACTCTTACTTCACCTGAGGAGTGAAAATTGATGGGGTGAGCTAGGAGGCTCAATGGCTAATATGTTTATAGTTAGTGATAATAAACCACACACAAATCAAACACACACGTATATATATATTGTCATTTAATCTCATCAGCCCACAACATTTACATTCCAATTTCTTTGAAACCTCTACATAAACAGGAATACCTCATTCCACAACAAATCATAAAAACAAATCATTATTAGATCATAACTCAATTATGCTTAATGCTCAACCATTCAAGATGCAATGCACAAACATAATGGCTCGAGAGTTCCATGGAACGAAACAATGAAACCGAAGTTTATACTGTGAAACGAAATGAGTCCAATTTATAAGGATCTCGTGACCTCAAGCGGGCAGCTAGGAGAAGGCTATAGGTCATCGTGCACGAGACTAACAAAATGGATTCCTCTCTTGCCCATATAACAAGTTTTTCAATGCTCATACAATTCATAATATATTCATGCTTCCATGCTTTTTAAATTTTCTGTTTTTCATTCGCACAAAAGTAACAGAATTGTCACAAAGCAACATGATATACATTCACGGAATATCTTTCCCACATTCACAACAAGTAAAACAAACATATTCATCATACATACACACAATTATTTTAGCTCATCATCACAAAACTATAAACATATTACCCACCTCTTTACTTACAAATCCAAGCTCAAAACTTGTCTCTCCTCTTGTTCTTGCCTTCGACTTTCTTGTTCCCTTCAAAC
>JAOSBO010000006.1:7031382-7044501 GCA_027563915.1 Erythroxylum rotundifolium
CTAAACATATACACAATAACACTCATTCAAGTTCATTTAATATTTCTAAATTCCACTTAAAAATCAGGGTCCAACACTATGTTTATTTCTGTTTTACTCTTATATATAAGAAATGAGCCTCCATTTTTCTACTGCACATTTACAAGTTGTTTTCTTTCTCTCATATAACCATCTAATTAAATTCATCAACCCAAATGGTGAATAAAAAAATGAAGATATCTTATTCAAATCATTTCGACTTCTTTTATTTTATCGTTCTAAGTAAAAAAAAGGTCTAAACTTATGTTGTAATGACTCACACATAGACGTATGGATAATACACAAAGGGTTAAGGGTGTTTCACAACTAATAGATTAAGCAATAGCTCGTAGACTAGCTAAAAAGGAATATTTATTATTTGATCCATATCTTGACATAAGAAGTCTAATAGGAGCAATACATGAAATGGCAATCCATAAAAAAAGCCGATATTTAGGTCAACTAAAATAAGGTGATAGAGAAAAGGAGTTACTGAATTGCTTAATAGAGTTGATATGACTGTTTTGGACGATCCGATATTGAAAAATGATCGTCACCTTAAGATGGAAAAAGATTCCATTTGAAAATTAATTTTGTCCCTTCTACTAGAGCTTGAAGAACTCCCAAAGGATTGGCATATTCCGATCCAATATGTTATTGTATCCTTGCAAAAATTTCTCTTTCTAACTGCATAATTACCAATATACCTATTGCAATTCCCAATATGAGAGTAAAAATAGGTACAAGCATCTTACATAAAGTTCTTGTTTTGACAATTTAAAAGTAGGACAAGTTTTTTTACTAATGAATCGATATTTAAAATCTTGCCACTCTCCATCCTTTTATCGATTAAATTTCCTATTTTTTAAATTCTCATAGGCTCCCCTGGAATTCTTTCCAGAGCGTGTTGAATAATTTTAATTGATTATGTCATTCTACCAATTTGGAATAAATAACGAGCTAATAAATTACCTTCTTTTGCCACTGGATTTCCCAATCAAATTTGTCTAAGCACTCATAATGATCAAGTTTACGAAGATCCCACTACTACCCAAAAGCTTGTAGTGTTGGTCCAGATAACCCCTAATTTATTGCTTGCTTTGCACCAACAATACTTATTCCTTCAACTTGTTCTAGAAATGTAATAAGTTTTCGATATTTTGCAATGCCTATTAAAAAATAATCAAAGAAATCCAAACATTTATCTATCCAACCATGAGGTAAATCAGAAGCTACTCCTCCGATACAAAAATAATTATGCATCATTATCATACCTTTGGCAGCTTTGAATAAATCATATACTCACTCTCTTTCTAAAAAATAAATCATATATTAACTCTTTTTCTCAAAAACTATAGAAGAAAGGTGTTTGTCCACCAATATCTGCCATAAAAAGGTCGAGCCATAACAGAAGCTATATCAAAACACTCTTGCAAGGCCGTGCAATTCATTGGTTAATTTATGCAAGGCCGTGCAAGTGAGTTTACTTGCACGGTTGCATGACCATGAGTTTCATCCACGACCGTGCAAGTTAAGTCACCACTGTGACTTAACACATTTAACTTCCAGAATCCCAGAATTACAAACCTAGAATTACATGTTGTTTTCTAAACATTTTTGCAGTTAATGAATTACATTGTAGTAATATATAAGAACATGTTGTTTTCTTAACATTTTGTAATAAATGTAAGAACAAGTTGTTTTCTTAACATTTTGCAGTAAATGAATTACATTGCAGTAAATGAGTGAACTTTGGTCTTCTAATAGCAACATTCGAGTTTCACCTAAATTTACATCAGACTCCTCTTTTACAAATACAAAATTTTAAATACGAAGACAACCACAGTTGTCATTGGAAATACCAACTCTTAAATTGTTTGCTTCTCCTAAATTTTCAAAACCAAATATTTGTTATGCCAGTCAATCAACATGCATTTTAATTAGTTAATACAATTATAAAAATGAAATGCAATTATTAATAAAATTGAAATTAAGACAAAAACTTTCTTCAAATTACCATAAGTAAATCAATCATATGCATTGAAGGTGGGATAATATCATTAATACTTTGTTTACTTGTTTCTGCATCAGTGATCTAACATGATAAACCATTTGAAGATTAATAATATATTACAAAAAGAAAATATTACAAAGAATATAAAAAGAAAATATTACAAATAATGCCTGAGAATTTGTTACAGAATGATGATGACTGTAAAGCATAGTTATGTTATCCATACAAACACCAATTGGCTGCATTTCATATTTGTCATAACCAAGATGGTTCATAAATACAAATTTGAAATAAATAAAAGATTATGCCCAAAGGACAATTATTAGAAATAGAACCTAAAAATGTGGTCTACACTCTCTACAACTGTAAACCATACTTGTAAAATCCATCAAAACAGAAAGTAGCTACATTTGCTATTTGTCATTAAAAAAAAGACAAATTTGTTCAAAATAAGTAAAACAACATATGCGACATTATTAATTATTGAAAGCTAACTTCATCTTGATGTAATACGGGATGTTGCCTACTGGAGATAATATGGGTATGTTAGGAATTATCTTTAGAATCATGAATATAGTAGTTAAAGGTTTGAAAACATAAAATCAGCAAAAATATAATTTGAGTATTGAAAAGGGGGATGGGACTCGAATCTGCCATATTTGTTGAAGTCTTGAATTTTTATACATTTTTCTCTTCCTTGAACTTTTCTCTAATCCAACCTTCAATCTCTTACTTGCTGTAGGTTTTGTCTTTATTTTGAGACCTCTTATATTATCCCTTTGACCAAAATTAATTTAAGGTTGATTGATCATATTCATTTTATTATTTGACTGTTGGGTTAACTCTTCATTTTGTGATATTAGGTTGTCTTCATCAACTATTTCTTCACCTTACAATATCTCATCAACCATCTTCAACAAGTTGAGAAGCTAATCTTTCACAATTTTACAAGTATCTCTCCTCTCTGTTGCTCTTGTAACCAATCGTATGCTTAATGCACTCAATTATTTGTACCTTATACTTGACAACATTTGAAGATCCATTTTACTTTCATTAATAGTGGAGTTTTTACTATCAAGGTACCATGATTTTGTTTTCTGTGTCTATCTTTTCAAAATATACTTACTCGGTATTTTAAAAATATTTTCAAGTTAAAAACCTTCAACACATGAGAACATAAAATGCCAGCAAACTCAAATTTTTGACAAATATAATAAATTTCATCATTTGATGAATCAAAAGTGACCATATTAGAGTAGCTCTTCCTTATAAGAGTGATCTCATATTTTGCAACTATACCATCTTCACCGTAAAGACGAAAACTAGAATAATGAGAATGATTCAATGATCTTTAAAACATTTAAACACTTCTGGCGTGTAGATAGTAGTTGTATGCTTTAAAATTTGAACAGGCGCTGACAATGTTGGAGTACGGACATTACTTCTAAAATCAATTTTTAACTAATCAAATCGATGATGATCAATAAGCCTCTAGAAGTAATTAAAAAAATTGTAAAAAGTTATGCTGATAACTTATGTACCTTTTTACAATGCTATTTATGCTCTCACTTTGTTAGGTGGTGGTCATGCCTGCACAAAACATTTTGCGTCTATAAACCAAAACCCAATTTTCCTTTATATGAAACATACATTTCAATCAATCATTATCTTCAAATTCATATTTTTGCATCATTTTATTCCATGCATTGGAAAATTCTTTTTCTTCTTCATAGTCATATATGCATGAGCTGAAATCCCATAAAAAGTCTTTAAATTAAGAAAAAAACACCACTAAAATGGATTGTAACATTTTGATAAATGTCCCAAATACTCAATCACTACAAGAAAAATGTTTTTAAGTGATGAAAATTACCGACAGAAAACATAAATATTCAGTTGGTAAGTCAGGTTAGCGACGGACTTTATCGATTGACAAAAGTGTCGTAGAAATGGCCGTAGGTAATAATTTCCAATGAACAACAGAATGTCTGTTGGTAAATTTTTCGACAGATGATTAATGTATCATTGGTAAATATACAGACGGTTTTTTATGTGGATGTATGTCGGTAAATTGCTAACGGACAATATCATTTTGTCAGTAGATTTACTGGTGGTGTCTTCTATTCCATCAATAAGTTTGTTACAACATTACCGACGGTGACGTTTGTTATGTTATTCTACGGCAAATCCCGTTGATAAATTTGACGACGGAATTAGTTATTCCATCTATGATTACTGATGGTGCTTCGTCTTTCGGCGGTAAATAGAATTGGCTTTACCAACAGAGCCACAAATGTCCATCTGTAAATCAACCAAATTTCTTTTAAAAAAATACCGTCAAAAAATTTTATTTGATGATGTTATGATTGATGCATAATTTAAATAGCTACGAATTTAATATTATACATTTAATTTGTTTAAACATAAAGTTGATTGATGATATAAAGTTAAAAATATCTTAATTGATAATAAAAACATTAAATTGTATATAATATGCATGAGCTGAAATCCCATAAAAAGTCTTTAAATTAAGAAAAAACACCACTCAAATGGATTGTAGCATTTTGATAAATGTGCCAGATACACAATCACTACAAGAAAACGTTTTTAGGTGACGGAAATTACCGACGGAAAGCATAAACATTTAGTTGGTAAGTTAGGTTAGCGACGAAATTTGTCGACTGACAAAAGTGTCGTAGAAAGGACCGTAGGTAATAATTTCCAACAAACAACCGAATTTTTGTCAGTATATTTACCGACGAACAATTAATGTACTGTTGGTAAACATACATACAATTTTTTTATGTGGATGTCCACCGATAAATTGTTGATGGACAATATCATTCTGTCAGCAGATTTACTAACTGTGTCTTCTATTCCATTGGTAAGTTTGTTACATCATTATCGACGATTACGTTTGTTCTGTTATTCTACGGCAAATCATGTCGATAAATTTGGTGACGGAATTGGTTATTCCATATGTGATTACCGATGGTGCGTCATCTTTCGTTGGTAAATAAAATTGGGTTTACCAATGGAACCACAAATGTCCATCTGTAAATCATCCAAAAAATTTTTTAAAAACATACTGTCAATAAATTTTATTGATGATGTTATGATTGATGCATAATTTAAGCAATTATTAATTTAATAATATACATTTAATTTGTTTAAATAGAATGTTGATTGATGATATAAAGTTAAAATATCTTAATTGATAATAAAAACATTGAACATAATAAATATTTGTAATTCAAATGAAATGATTATAAGTACACTATTGATTTGGGGACGGTGGATGCTCTGATTGGTGTAATGAGGTGCTACGTTTACCCTTCAACTCATCCACCTTATTACGGAGTTGAGCTATATACTCCATCAATGTCTGCACTATGCTTTGAAGCTTTTGGACTTCATTGGTTATGGACCGCCTATTAGATGCTGCTATATTAGGCATGGAGGATTGCGAATAATATGTGTTGGCAAATGAACCTAAGCCGAATATCCTTCTACAACGGTCCCTACCACCCACTGCATGAAAATATGTTTGAGTCTCATCAACATCTTCAGACAGCTGAGATTGGCGTTGAATGCTTTCTTGTATTTGATCCTATCAAAAGGCAATGTTTATATTAGTAGGTGATAATTATTACGAATTAATATTAAACCATAAATTTCACGTACATTTAGTTCTCCATATCGGGTGTTGATAAATGTCACACCGTCATGCTTCTAGTGTGAGTGTGAAAAAAGAGCTGGCGAGGTGTAGGCCTCATGCCCATAGACTTTTCCTGCATAAGAATAAAATGTTATAAATGAACTAGAATTTATAAAAATTTCGGCAGAATTTCCTCTATTTTTATGATATTTACCCCTATTGAGCAAAGAAAACAAGTCAACAACACAGCCAGATATGACACCGGACATTTATAACATTATCATTCTCCATAATGCTCATATTTTCATTCCAAAATTCACACATCAAATTCAATTGAAATACAGCAAAGTAAAGAAATCAGAATATAAATGTAAAGTGTAGATACTTACAAGTCTCTCTGCATGCTCGTAGTGAGTAATAGATCCTTTTATATGTATAGGAAGACTCTCTCCCCTTGATCCTCCATGTTAGTTGGTAGAATTACGTTCTTAAATGGACATTGTCTCAACTGATGTCCAACACCGCTACTAACGACTCCATATTTGTTCAAAAATATAAGGCGGTTGTACATCGGTCTTGTGTATCGCAACAACAAAGTCCCGATAACATGTACGTGCTTATCTCTCCCACACTTCATAAATGATTGTGTCAAATTTAGAATCTCAAAAGAATTCTTTCTGAAACAAAAGGAAAAACATTCGATAAATACTTATAATGTAACAATATTTATCTAATTAATGTAAAAAATAATTAAAAAAGAAAATAATAATTTTTGTTATACCTCAAACTCCTGATAGTAAAATTCCTTTGTGGCCTAAGAGATATTCTTTCATACATAACCCTCAAAATCAATCTTCTCCTTGAATTTGGATGCTATGTTTCTTGAGCAAGGTCTAGACGAAATCAACCTAATATAAAAACAAATAATTTTATACCATTTCAAAAATTTAAACTTATAACTTAATTATAAACATATAGTGTTTCTTGTATTTTCACTTACAAATTATTCACAGTTGTGATGTAAGTTATTCCAACGCCCGCCTCTTTCATCCACATTGTTTACCCTGATATCTCTATCAGTGTAGGGGTAGTGAATGATGTAGGGGAGGTGGATGGTGTAGTGGCAAGTATGGAACGTGATGCCTCATCTGCAAGTGTAGTAGCTTGAGGGGGAGGAGGTGATTCAGTTCTAGCTGCTACACCATGAGATGCTTCACCTATACAATAAGTAGCTCCGAATCGTGGTATGAATCTTGGTCATATTATATTATGTTTTCTCTCTGGTGGCATATGACAACTTAAAATTAATATTTGATTGAATTTTGTAGAAATATTACAATTTCATTTCAATATTTTATACAATATATTGAAAATGAAATAATTGATTTGTTGAATATAATATTCAATTAAAAACATAAATTAATTGCTATCATCACTTAATTGTAAATGAAAATCATCTTCATTTTTCTGAAGCATTTGAATCAAACTCAGGCTCTTCTTTAGATCCCTGGCCCTCCTCATCCTCTCCAGATAAAATTTCAACATATTCATTACATGGATCGTTCAAAGGTTCATTATCCTCATATACGAAAGATGCATTTATTTCATAAGCATCTTCCTAAAATGCTTCACTTTCAATTCTCTATTCTCCTTTTCCATGCGATTCAAAAACACCTCTAGGTTTAACTTTGCAAACGGCCAATCAATCTAACTTATCTTATCGTAAGCTGGGAAAAGGGACATAATACACCTAGATCGCTTGCATTGCCAACACGAAAGGATCAAATTGTCTAAATTTTCTTCACTTGTTGATTTCAACTAGATTTATCATGTATGCACTTTTGTACCAAGATTTGGAGTTGGATCAAACTAGTCACACTTAAATATCATACTTTGCTTTATTGGCAATGCATGGTACTCAATTTCAAGCATCTCAATAATTTTACCATAGTAATTCATCAATTCTCCCTATATGCAAACTCCACTATGTATTGTTGCCATGCTATAACCATGATATTTTGTGTGATATTTGTATCCATTAATGAAATACACTAGATATGATTTAATAGTTTTCAAAGGTCCTTTTGTAAGATCACATATGAACTTATTCTCTATTGGATTTTCTAAGGCCTACTTAAAAAAATACCATATTAAATAGTATAATATCATTTGAGCATTTAAATCTTATAATTCAATCATTTCAATATTTGTAAGTGAAAACTTACATATTGCTCGAACCAATGAGGAAAGTGTCTTCCAACTTCTTTATTGATATAATCCTGTGTTTTGTCGGGCATGAGCCCATGTAACAAGTCCTCGCATAATCTAAAAACATTATTATGTATTTCGGTTATGAATAACACTAAATTTCAAAACCTAAATAATTAATTTCAACTGATTGCACAAAAGGTTAAACCTCTTGATAGTTCCATAAAATGTAACCATGGGCAGCCTCAATTTCTTCATCTGTTAACATTCTTCTTGTTGAATATCCATATGTTCGTCCAGGATATGTGAAAATGGATAAGTTACCATTAGCATCACTAGTTCCTCCCCCATCGTCATTACAAGGAACCTTTTTTTCTCTTGTATGAATATGCGACTCAAAATAATGTGAACAAAATATATTAGCTTCCTCCACTAAATAAGCATCACATATCAAACCTTCAACACTAGCCTTATTTTTGACATTTTTCTTTAAGTAATGCAAATACTTATATAAGCGAATAGGGTTATACCAATTTAGTTATTAAAACACACTATGACTTCACTTACAATAAT
The DNA here is from genome assembly GCA_027563915.1 of Erythroxylum rotundifolium. Lineage (NCBI taxonomy): Eukaryota > Viridiplantae > Streptophyta > Magnoliopsida > Malpighiales > Erythroxylaceae > Erythroxylum > Erythroxylum rotundifolium. The sequence goes on from JAOSBO010000006.1 coordinate 7,039,854, forward strand.
TTTTGTTGAATTACCTCTCAAATAGATACATCCAACGATATTGAACTGGATTGGTAAGTTTAGCTTCATGTGCTAAATGGATGGGTAGATGCTCCATACAATCGAAGAATCTTGAAAGAAATATTCCTTCTAACTTGCATAAAATTAGTGGAATTTTCCTTTCTATTTGTCCATTTCAGCCAACTTGATTTCAGATGATGTTAAGCTTTTGAAAAACGAACTTAATTCTATTATTACTTCTCAAACCTTATTTGGTAGCAACTCACAAAATGCAATTGGAAATAACCTTTGCATAATCACATGACAATCATAACTTTTCATCCTAAATAATTTGTACTTCCTCATGTCCATACACCTTGCCAAGTTTGAAATATAACTATCGGGAATCCTTAGACTTTTCAACCATTCGCACAATATTTCCTTCTATTTTGTCCAAAGTGTAATATGCTTTCAGATATTTACCGGTGCGAAGATCTTTATGTAACTCATTCCTTCTACAAAAAGGTTTAAATCAGCTTGTGATTTTTCATTATCCTTTATCCTCCTTTAAATGTTCATTATGGTATTGAACAAATTGTCAAAAATATTTTTTTCAATATGCATCACATATGGATTATGACATATTAAATTAGTTTTCCAATATGGCAAATCCCAAAAGATGCTTTATTTTCTCCAGCCAAAGTTTTTAGTAATGCTTATATTAATTTCATCAGCTTCAAATTCTGTAACTTTCAGCAAGCCTAATTCATTAATCTCCTGCAAAATATCTTCACCAGCTTTGTGAGAGGAAGGAGGTATTTTAACCATCCTATTCTTAATGAACTTTTGTTTATTGCATCTAAATGGATGATCTGAAGGAACAAATTTTTTGTGGCTGTCAAACCAATATATTTTGCCCCTATTTGGAAGACAAATCACATTAGAATCATTGTCATAATAAGGACAAGCCAATTCTCTGCTGTGCTCTATCTAAACAACATGAGATATGCTAAAAAATCACTAATGGTCCACATCAAAGCTGCTTTTAACACCAAATTTTATTTCAGAGATACATCATTTGTCTAAACACCATATTCCCAAAGATGATGCAATTTAGATATCAATGGTTGTAAAAATACATCAATTTTATGCTTTAGATTTGTAGGCCTTGGCACAATCACTGTCAATAACATATATGCCCCTTTCATACACATCTATGGAGGCAAATTATAAGGAGTAATTATGATTGGCCATGATGAATATTGTTGGCCGGATTGACCAAAAGGTTGGAATCCATCCGTCGACAATCTCAACTTAACATTTTGACTTTCAGCTACAAACTCATAATAAGTGTCATTGAAATATTTTATGCCAATGCATCTGATGGATGACTCATTATTCCATCTTCTTGTTGGTGTTAATTATGCCATCTCATATGAGATGTAGTAACATAAGAAGTATATAGTCTTTGAAGTCTTGAAGTTAGCGGGAAATAATACATCTGCTTCTGGAGTACTAATTTATGTTTCATAGAATGATTTTTAGGCTTGAACCTAGATTGACCATAAAATTTGCACTCTTGTAATTCCACATCATCTCCCTAGTAAAACATATATCCCAATTTACAACAATTAATCTTTTCAACAGGCAAACTAAGGCCCCTAGTAAGTTTTTTCATATTGTAAAAACTATCAACCATTATATGATCAAGAGGCAATGATTCATTATATAATCCAAGAATTTATCAAAACTATGATCAGAAATATGCCCTTTAGACTTTATGATCAGTCTTCGAGCAATTGAAGACAATTGAGTCATTGTCTCACAATTTGTCTATAGTTTTTGGTCAACCGAGTGTAGTAAGTCAAAAAACTGTTTTGAATGTGGTTTGGTTCTTCTTCAAAATTTTCTATATTTTCCTGAAAGGTATAATCGGCTGCATCATAAACTATTTGCATGTAAGGATTTTCATTTGCATCTACATTATTTGTTCTAAATCTAATCCTCCCTTCAAACTCATTTAAGTTCAATGACGATTGTACTTCATTACCCCTTGAGGTGTTACAAATCAATGGTTCCCTATGTTGTGTCCACTCAAAATAATTTGGGATAAACCCTTTTCTTAACAACTGATCATTAACTTCATCAATAGGAAGGAAACGAATGTTTTTGCACTTTTTACATAGACATATGATCTTTGGGTCATCCATATATGCAGGTTAATAACATGCATAATGAATAAAAGCTTCAACTCCCTCAACAAACTCAGGATTAATGAAACCATCAGGTGTTGATCGTCTATACATCCAAGATCTATCAACATTACTCATTTCTGCAAAACTATTAATTTCAAACAATGATTCCATAGTTAGTATCCTTTATGTTCCTCAAAGTTTACAGAATATCTAAACTTTATACATCCCCTAAGTATTAACCAATTGAATTAATGTCCTACAATTAATTTCAAAACTATAGTACATGGCATTGTTTACACCCATGAATCAAGAAAATAAGTTCTTGCTGTGACTCCTAGGCTCATGAAATTTTTTGCCGATAAGCCTCATAGGAGCTACATTATGGGTGTCCAACCTATATACTATCCTTGGGGTTTATTTTGTAAAGAAAATATCTTATCTATAAAACATATTAATTCCTTATGTTAATACTAAGTTTGCATTAATCACATTGAAGTTGAAGTATTAATTGATCGAATTAATGACCTACAACTGATTTCAAAACTATGGTACGTGGCATTTTTTATACCTGTGAATCAAGAAAACAAGTTCTCGTTATGACTACTAATCTCCTGAAATTTTTCATCGATAAGCTTCACAGGAGCTACATCACGGGTTTCCAACCTATATATCATCTTAAGGGTTTATTATGCCTCAACTCATCCATAACATCTTAAACTCATTCCACATACAATAAATGGTTGTGTAATCATACATCTACTCATCAATGATTCAAACATAACCCAAATATAAATAGTTAGACTATTGAAGAAGAACGTAAAAACTGATCAATGACTATCCCATTGGACCTAGCACACATATATCCCAGGACATATTAGATGAAACTAATACAAAATCGACGAAATAATACAAGCAATTTCCTTGGTTTTCTTAATGGAACAAGCTTTGCTCTAATTGCCAATGCGATGGGAGGCCTAAATATAAATCCCCAAGCTTTTATTCCTAAAAAAGAATTTAAATCATATGATATGAAACGAACTAATGTCTTTAAGTTAAATCAATAAGCATATCTACATGTTGAATGATGTAGGTTTTGAGGAAGCTATCACCAAAGAAATGTGAAATTACGTATTTTCATTCAAAATAGAAGTTTTTGTTGAAAATCACGATTCATAAAAATGAATTGTGGAAGTTACACTAAAAAGTTTGATTTTATCATTTATGTGACTGTTGCTTGAAAGTTATTGTCAGAACTTTTATGATGATGACTAACGTGTGAAAGAGATTCGTTAGATGTATGCAATGAAGGATAAGAAAAATTTATTAATGTGTTTTTTATTAATAATTGCTTCAGTTGACATTATTTTTATGGTTTACAAGTAAAAGGATGTGATTTTTTTTCTAATGATTGGATCCTATAATGAGTGATTTCGCTTCAACACTCACTTTTGATGTATTGAAGAAGAATATAGAGACAACGACAATAACAAAGACGGTGAAAAAGATAGAATTTGGTGAATATGAATGTAAGACCTAAAACTTATCATAGTTAGGCTTATCTTTTACTTTTCCATTTAGTGTGTAATTGCTCTTATTCTAAAGCTAAAATTGGTATATTTGAAGCATGTTCAAGTGCTTAAAGAGGTGCAAATTTTAATGTGAATATTACTATATTAACTTAAACAAACATATTTTAGTGTTGCATATATTAACCGCACTTTGATCAACAGACATGTTCAAGTGCTTAAAGAAATGGTTTATATAATGAATATTTTAGCTAAAATCTGGATATAATAAATTTTTCAATGCTACAATAAGGAAAACATTGCTTTCAAAAATAACACATTTGAATATTACCTGGATTTAATCAAAGTAGTAATTAATATTGTATGATGTCAATTTTTGGTAAGTGTGTTATCTAAGCTAATTTTAAAAGATATGATGATCATATACCAATTTCTACCTTAATATGTATGATACCACTAAACATTCAATACAAACCTATGAATAAAATATAACATCACTCATAATGGATAAGTAATACTTTCACTTTATAATGAGAATAACATGTTTAAGTATAACAAACACTATACATCAACACAAACGATATCATAACTCCAAGCATTCAATAAAACTCCTATGAACAAAAAAATACCATTGCTAATAACATATAAGTAATTCATTCACTTTATTATGAGAATAAAAGTTTGAGTATAATGAATAAATGCCTCACTGTAATATTTAAATGTATAGCCAAACATAAATATCCTCTACTTCATTCTTTATAAGCCTTTGTTGATCATCCCCATTCAGTGATGTACTATCTTCATCATCATTGATAATAATACAATAATACCCATTTTTTGTCCATTTCTTATTGCAAAATATGGCTACAAACATAACCCATGTTTTCAGGCATATACATGATAATACAGGGTTGTGCATTACCATAATTATTTCAAACTCATGATCTA
>JAOSBO010000006.1:7050895-7061921 GCA_027563915.1 Erythroxylum rotundifolium
GAGGCTATATGACGTATGATCATGCCGAGGTATGTTTACACACGCCTAACCCGTCCCAAATGACCAATTTACCCTTCCCATCGGTGATGGGATGTTACATATGGTCACACCACTTTTATCTTTCACGCATTTATTTAATGGAATGCTTCACATTTTCATATTCTCAATCAATCACATGATTTCACATTCACATTCAGAACACATTTGTCATTAGACCCTGGTCTGGCATTCATCAAAATTCTTGAGTAACATTTATTTCATCCAATTAACATATAAGGAGCACATCAATTATCACATTCATGAATCAAAACCTCAGACCTTTAATGTCCGGAGTCAAACAATCAATCACGCATTCATAAGATAATTTAACGCATAATCAAAACAAATAATTAATTGAGTAAGACTATCTAGGTTACTCACCGTTTCTCTTGAAGCTATTCCTTCGAAGTCTTGGAAATGTTCAGAAGTTTACGTTCTAATTACTTCTCTATATCATGCAATACATACACATATCACAAATTTGCACAATTGTATAAGTGTCTATTAATGCACATATATGTATATGAAATATGCACAATGCATGTTCAATGACATTCTCAGGTATTTTCCCTTATTCTAGTTACATCATCCATCATTTATCAAAACTCACCTAAGTATAATTGGTACTTAGGTTTACACCTCACTAAAACCGTTATAATCAAACTTCATAACTCATTTGGTCAATTCAGATTTTTCCTGAGAAATACTTTCAGGTCAAATTTTCATGTTCTTTCTAACTAAGAAAATGGAGTAATTTGAGAATAGTTTCTTCCAGAATTTTTTTCTTCTATCTCTTAAATTTCTAGTGATACCAAGATCATTCAATTTGGTTCAGTATTCCAAAAGTTACACTCCAAATAATTTAAACTATTCTTAAACTATAACAGTGCCCTATACTCAATTTCAATCCAGAAATTGAAATTATTATAGACAGAATTAAAATTCTATTTCTTCATAAAATTTGTATTCCTATGTCTCTAGTTTACTAAAAATCAAGAATCATTCCATTTGGATAAATACAGAACAAGTTATTTCTAAAATACCAAAGCATGTTCAGTGAAAATACTCCAGTTATGAAATTCCAGAACTCCTCATCAATTTCGTCCCAAATTCATCAATTAATCTCCTCTAAATGATTTCATATTGTTATAATTTTTTGTATAGATATAGAAAAATGTGTTTTGAGTCTTCTGGTTCAAATCCTATGTCATTTGCCGGTCAGGAGAAGAAGTTATGGCGAAAAGAAGGAAAGGTGTTCGAAATAGTCCTCCCTTTTGTGGAGCTTTGGAGTCACGATCGTGCATTTCCTTCTTACTTCTGAACTGCAGCTCTTGTTCTCTTCTTCTTCTTTCCTTTCTCTTAATCCGACATCTCTAACTTATATCAACCCCATTTTGACTTCCATTTAGCTCAACATAATCATAAACAAATCAAAACCCAAGATTAAAACACAAACATAAAAACAGAAAAATCATTCACGCATCTCCTTCACATTTTTCTGCATTTCTTCTTTCATTTATCTGCATTTTCATTTTCTGCATTCTCTTCATTTTTTTCATTCTTTCTCATACCCAGACATCACCTTACACCTATTCTTTATCTCTAAACTCATGTTAATTCATCTCTAAACAAGCAAAGCAATCCACATTAATAGAAGGAAAAATAGAGCGTAAACTAACCATTCACTAATCAATTTTTCTACACTTCTTCATACACCATTTTCATAACCTCATTATCATAATTGATTTATCTCCCAAATAATTCATGAATAATATTAACACCTTACAATTTAGAACTTGATTTCTTTATCATTAATCCACCCATGTATCACACACATAAAATTTCATAATCAAATCATCAATCTCAAATTACTCATCGAATTAGTTAGAATTAACATTAGCCATAAAGATTAAAGCAAAACTTACTTGATTTAGCTTCAAATTCTTCAAGATTTCTCTCATCCCTAGCTCTCCACATAACCTACGTTCATCATCATCCAAGAGTGATAAGGCTGGGTATTTTTTGAAAGTGAAAGAGAGAGCAAGATGAGAGTAGCAAATGAAAGATGAGAGCAAGTTGTAACGTGAATGGAGATTGGGTGAGCTAAAATCATGGGAGTGAAGAGGAGAAGAAGGAAGCCACAAAAATAGAAGAGATGAGAGACTAGCAAGAGAATGAGAGTGAATAAAAAAAAGTGAAAGACCATTCAAAACTAAAGGTATTCTTTTATCTAGAGAGATTTTCATTAGTTAACGAGGTGTGGTAACATTTTGCCACTTGTCATGTAAAGAATCAATCCACAAGTCTTCTAATTAAGCTACGTATTATCACTTAATTACTTAGTCCATCAATTTCTACTCCAATTGTCCCTAAATTTCAATGACATAAGTCATTAAACCCCAAAGTCATATATAAAAATTTCCACTACCATTTGACATTAATTTCTACTATTAGTTATCAATTTTCCTATCACTTGGCATTTTTCCTAATCTAAATATACCCAACAATTTCAAAAATTTTCCTAAAATCATCAAAAGTTCTAAATCACTAAATACACTCCCCAAATCAGTTTTCAACATATAAAAACCACAATTCTCAATATAATCACATTTATAAACAATTGTACCCAGAATATGTCAATGCCTTATTATACATAAGCATGTAATGCACTTTCTAACTTCTCAATAACTATTGTAGCCTCAACAAGGGTAACTGGATATTACAAGAAGCATCTAATATACATAGGGAATTGACTTCAAAACTTCCCCTATTGTTGAACAAGTTTTACTTATATAAAACCCTCAATGTTCTACAAGTGCATGAATTGTAAGTGTAGTAGTCGAAGTATTCGTCCCACGAGGAATCAACTAAACTAATTGATTCCTAACTTTGTCTAAGGTCTAGAAATGTGATAAAAGTGAAGATAAAACTAAACAAAAAATTAAGCAATTGAATATTAAGGCCCCAACATATACCCTAGAAGTATTATAGCATGTCAAAGGTGTATTAGGATGTGATCATAACAAATGAATTAAGTGCATCTAAGTATAGTAAGAGACATAATGGTACTTATGTAAAGGATTTGGATAAATGGGGAATTTGTTCATTTCGACATGGACATACATCTGTAATTTGGCCATATCTTGGTTTGTAGACTTCCAAATTGGATGATTCCAATTGGAAATTAAGACAGAGACGTAGATATAAAACTTTTTTGAAGGAATAAAAATTTTATCGTGCTTTTAAGATATCTGAATTCTGGCTTAAAGTTGAGTTATGGCTGTTGTCTCTGTTTACGAATAGCCTGTAGTGTTTTGGGAATAAATCCTCGAATAAATAACCAAATTTCATGAAATTTATTACATTTAAAAATTAAGACATAGGGAATGGAATTTATTTATAATACTATAGGCCAATTTGGGAAGTAAAGGAAGAAGAAGGATCAATATTTAATTTTTCTAAAGTTAACAAACAAACTAATTGGATCAAGGCATATGTGATCAATAATAATAAAGCATGTGTGTCCAATAGGAATTAAGCATATGTGTGAGTCTTGAAGTTCTAGAATGGGGACATAGAGAGGGGCATGTGTGACATTTTGGGGGTTGTAAGTTTAGATTTTTCTCCTCTCCATTTCACCTTCTTCATCACAATATTTTTCATGTAAAAAATTAAGCCATTCAAGGTAAATGTAATATCCCATTATTCCCTACTGAGGATTAGGTCAAGGGTCCTAGGCCATTGAATATGAGAATAGCATTGAGAAATTAGGAAATACATTACATTAACATGCATATCATTAGTATACACACATACATTTGAATTTGATTGTTTGTACACATTACAATGACCATACATGCACTCAATTAACATATTCTAAGGTATAAATGATTTTTAAATGATTATGATATGAATGGTAAATTACTATGTCGTGAATTTTACTATTGATTTCAAACTTTCGGTTAAAAATTGGGAAATTTTTGAAATTTGGGGTATTTTTGAACTAGAAACATGTCAAGTGGCCAGATAAATTGACTTGCAGTATTAAAAATATGTGATAGTAGATAGTAAAAATAATTGAAAAATGGCATTAGGATTTAATGACAAGAGTGTCATAGAAAATTGAGAGACAATTGGATTGGAAATTGAGAGACAAATGGACTAGTTATTTGAAAGACCATTTAGGGACCACAAGAAGAGGACATGTGGCAAGTGACAAGTGTGAAGTCACTTTCCACACACCTTTCTTCGTTATGTTCAATTGAAGGACAACCACTTTGTCTTTCATTTTTACTTTTTTGGTTAAATGCTCTTCTTCATTTCGTTCTTCACTTCTTTTTCTCCAGTCATGACATTTTCTCACTAACCCTAGACTCATGATTTGAGTTACCATCATCTTTCACCTTACTGCTTTAGGATCCTTTATGTTTCTTCTTCTTGTCACTAAAATAACCAACCTATTCCACCCTCCATGATGATGATCGTATAGCAAGAGGAGTTTAGTTTTCTTGGAGATTTTGATGAAGCTTAGAGTTTAATCAAGTAAATAGCCTATACATCTTCATAGGTTATCTAAATATAAACATATGTGATGATAGTATAGAGTTGGAATGATCATAATAGTGGAGTTGAGTATATGTGTAACGTTAACGTAGAAATAAAGAGGTTTATTTTGTTTTTAATATATTAATGGTATTCATGGGTTATTTAATAAAAAGAATTTATGATGATAGTTTAAGAGATGAAATGAATATGAAAATGGAGTTAAATACATGTGTAATGTGGGTGAGTATATGAGAAGGTTTATGTTTAGTTTTTTGTATAAATGATAAGCAATAGATTATGTATTGTTTATGGATGATTAATAATGAAAATGTTGTTTGAATGAGAATTGAAAGTTATTGAATAAAGAGATGTGTTTATGTCGTATTTTTGTGCTGGTGAAGAAATGAAGTAGAAATAATGAATTTTGTATAATAGGTGTTAGATGTAACATGTAAGAGTTAAAACTTGGAAAATTGGAAGAAGAATTAGCTGGAAATTTTTGGGAAAAATACCCATGATCATAGGAACGCATCCACGATCGTGGGAAATTAAGAAATGGTTAGAAAGTTTCTATTGGTGCAACCTGTGATCAGGGGAAGTCATCCACTTTCGTAGGGATGGTTTTAATGTTGATTGTTGTCTTTTTAAGGGATGTTTGAATAAACTAATACTAAAGTACTTTCATACAATGCAATTAGGCTTGAATGAGGCTTGAAATGAGCCTAGTTTGATGATGGATTAAGTGATTAAATGTTTGATATGTTTAGGATGATAATTAAGGTTATAACTTAAGCATGGATGATTGACATCAATGAAATAAAAATATGGAAAAATTTAGAGATGTTATAGGAATGTAAGTGATCTTATAATTGCTAATGTAGCTCAAAGGAGATGAGTAATATGAATTAAGTATGAATGAATGAATGAGAGTTTGGATATTAGGTAATCATATAATGTTAAAATAACATTGGTGAATGATTTATTGATGAGATTAATGAAACTAAATCTAGAGATTCATGAGTATTATATGAATGAAAGTGTTCTTAAGAAAGTAAACTGAGTGAAGTTTATTAGGTATAAACAAATGAGAAATTTGATATTGCGTGATTATGATGCTAGAAAAGGATTGGAGGATATGTGAATGACGAATCTATAATCGATGATATTAGAATAATCAAGTATATTTGAACTATGAACATAAATGCAAGCTAAACATACACAAATGATGATGTTGAAATGATCAAGAGATATGAATTAAGGAAATATACCCGGAATAGTCAAATTGAGGACACATTATACACAACATATATACATGTGTGTGTGATTGAATACTTTTATGAATGATCAAATTAGTAATTAGTGTACAATGTGTGTGTTACATGAAGTGAGATACACAAGATTGAACATCTTCATCCAAAAGCTTACAGATCATAAAGACTATAGTTAATCTAGAGTGTACTGTAAGTCAACCTAGATGACCTCACATTGAATGATTGTTCTATTTAAATTTCTATATTGAATTGTTAACTATATGAATTTGATTGATTTCGGACATTGATGGTCTGAGGAGTTTGATTATTGAAATCGTATTGGAAGTGCTTCATTGAATGTCAATAAAAAAGAAATAGGTGTACTCAACATGATTGTTGAATGCCGGACTATTGTCCGATTAAAATGTGAAAAGTGAATGTGCACTATATAAAAGTGAATGACTGCATATATGTGAATTCATACATCTCATACATTGAAATGGATGATCAAATAAAGGTAGTTGTGATTGGAGTAGCAAGTGAAAAAGAGCTTAAAGCTCAAAATTTGTATAAGAGCCACAAGCTCACTATGTAACATGAGCTCGGTATCTCCAACAAATATGGGACAGTTATCAATAAGCCTGGTGTCTACAAAGGATATGGAACAATTAAAAAGGCACTCAATCATAATAAAGTAACAAAGAAAGTGAGTCATATGTGCATTTGCAGATACAAATTGATATGTATTATATGAATGAGTGAACTGTAAGCGTATGGTGTAGTAGTAACTAGTATTGGCAAGTATGAATTGATCCTATGAAGACAATGAATACTAGTAATTAACATTATCATATTATCTACTCTACAAATTGAACTTTTGATTTTATAAAGAAAATAAAACTTAAGCAATTAAATAAATCAGGAAACAAATATTAGGTAGAGAACAAAGAAATCATTTAGAATAATCAATATCAAGAATTATTGTCTAGGTTATGAATCCCCCTAAAACCCTTAAATAATTGACCTTTTATTATGCAGTTTTTTTATGAATGTTGTACTGTGGAAATTCCTATTGTATGACAACTCATTTGAGACTATTAATGACTAATCTTATAACTATCAACTGATATTATTTATGTTAAAGATACAAAGATTGCTTTACCGATTTATGATCCACTACTACGTTTGACCCTAATCTAGAGAATTCATGATCGCCCCCGAATTTTTTTTTGTTGAATTAAGCATGATATTTTATGAAATAAGCATGGAATTTGAATTTTTTCCTTAGAATAAATTATGAGGTCATGATAAAATTATTATTGGAGTTTAATTATTTATTTCAATGTTAGTAGGATTTATTTCATTAGTTAGTGAAATTAATGCATTAAGAATGTATTGAGGGCAATTGTGGCATGTTACTTAAGATTAAAAGGCATGAAGCATTAAAGGAAGGGTAAGATTGAATTTTAGTACTCATTAAGGGTAGAATTGGAAGAGGAAAAGAGTGTCTTGTACATTAGAAGGAACAAAAACGTGAAGTAAGAGAGTGAAGTGAAAAAAATGAAAAAGAGAATGAAATGTGAGGGTTTCGGCCATTAGAGAGAAAAAAGGAAGAAGCAAACTAGGGTTTCATCTTTTCTTAGCTTTTAAGAGTGTTTTTTAGGGTGTTCACGAAGAAAAAAAGAAAGAGGAAGAGAGGAGCTTCCATTTGATCCAAACGTCTCTTTGTTTGGTGAAGATTCAAGGTAAGCCCATTTTTAATCCTTGGGATTTTTGGAAGGGTTTTGGCTCATGAAGCTTAGGAAATATATGGGTTAAAGTATTCTAGAATCAATTTTTAGTGAATATGCTTATTGGGTTCTCAATTTGGATCCTTATTGAATTGGAATTTTGCCAATGTTAAAGGAAATCAAGTGAGGCAATAGGAGCAAGAGGAAAGGCATTTCAAAGTAAGTTTCTAAGCAAGGAATTCAGGTGGGTTACATGTTTATAGTTAAGCTAATGAGCCATGAGTATTTTTTCGAATCAAAAGATTTAAAAGATTTAATTGTTTTATAAATGTTGCATTTATTGCATCTTGAATGAATGAAGTATTTTCTATATGTTTAGTACATGAATCTTGATGATGATTTATAAAATGATGATGAAAATTATATTTGAAAAATATCATGCTCATGGAAATCATGATTCCGAAATGTGTAAGATGTTATAAGTATGAAATTCATGTTTGTGTGGGTTTGAGGGGTCCATTCTATTACGTTACATGCACGTTGACCATGTTAAAGGCTTCTCCTACCTGCGCACTAATGGCATGGAGCTCCTTAATGGACTCCCTCATGTTTATGGACTACCCAAAGTGGTCCATTCTGTTATTACTAGAGATTCACAAGAACTCCCTCATGTTTATGGATTACCCAAACCATTATATGCTCATGTTGTTTATGATTTGTGGAAAAGTTTGACAATTTGAGAAATAAATGTCTTATGTGGTCTATGAAGTGTTTAACAAGCTTGATAATTTGAGACATACGTGTTTTATGGTTGAAATACATTTTATTACGACAATGAATGTTTTCAATGGTTTTGCTTGTTTCTCTACTCTAAACTTATTACCCACGAGCTTTTTAGCTCAACCCCCTTTCCTCCCTGTCTCCAAGTGAAGAGCAAGAGATCGAGTGATAGAGAGTCAAGGCATCACTCCAAGATTTCGTATTTTGTATTTAAGTTAGTATAGGAAAAACTCAAGGCTTTAGCCGCATTTCAAATAAAACTCATTCATGTATAATTATATTTTGGATTATGAGATCAATGATGTATTTAGGTCTTAAAATGCCCATTAATGCTTTGTAGAACTCTTTTCTTTTGTTGTTAATGAAATATATGTATGTTTTGTTCATGACTTTCCAAGTTTTTGCATTGCATTTTTAAGGATTCATAGGGGTAAATTTTGTCTTTTGTCTTCAAGAAAAAAACTGTATTAATCTAGGCTGATTTGGACAAGGTTGTCTTTTTAGAAATTATGGTTTATCCTCTTAGCTTTCCAATGATTTAAAGTATCTAGTTATTGGAGATTTGATTGGATATATAGGATTTTTACAAGTTAGTGATGCTGTACAGGTAGGACATTTTATAGCTTTTTCTAATTGGATCTAATAGAATAAGAGTGTTAAGTCAAGAGGACTTTATGATGATCAATTTTGATGAAAATCAAATAATAATAATGTTAGAAACAAATGAACATTTTGATAAGTGTGTTAAGTGTGCAGACGAAGTCAAGATGACATAGACGCAAAGACATAGACGCAAAAACTTAGATGCAAAGATATAGACGCAAAAATATAGACGCAAAGAGATATATGCAAAGACATAAGACGCAAGACACAGATGCAAAAAGATAGATGCAAAGATATAGACGCAAAAACATAGATGCAAAGAGATAGACGTAAAGACATAGCACAAGACATAGACGTAAAGAGATAGACGCAAAGACATAGACGCAAAAAGATAGACGCAAAAAGAGATAGACGCAAAGAGATAGACGCAAAGGCATAGACGCAAAGAGATAGACACAAAGAGATAGACACAAAGAGATAGATACAAAGACATAGGCACAAAGAGATAGACGCAAAGACATAGACGCAAATATACAGACGCAAGATGATACTGTAGCATATCGGACGGTTACTTAGATGGAGTTAGTTACAGAACTCAACTAAATGACGGTTATTAAGAATCAAGAAGTGGTTATCAAAGATCAAGAAGCAGTTAGAGACTTAGGCCATAAATATTAGTCGTAGTCGAAGCTGTCAAAAAGGATAATAGTGAATTTTTTGAGTTTTACAACTTTGAGAAATCAGTGATCATTGAGTGCTTACTTAGAAAGAGAATTTCTGTAGTATGATACTGAGAGAGCTAAACATTATGTAACAATAGCTCACGTTACCTTTTTCCACTGAGAGAAAGAGAAGGCAGATAACATGGAGAAGTTAAGATAGCTGAAAGAATAATTGGTGTAAGAGACCTGAAGAGGCTCTGGAAGAGAAAAGAATACCTGCAACTGTTTGGAGTATAGTGAAACAATCAGACGAACTCTGAGGACAGGATGTAGCCCACAGTTTGGGGTGAACTAGTATAAAAATTGCAGTGTTTACTTTCTATCCTACTTTAGTTTACTTTGTTGTTAAACAATTAGATAGAAGTTATTTTGCGATTTCATTATATAATAACTTTCTTATAATCTAAGTGATATCTTCTTAACAAGAAAAAGAAGTTCGTAACAAGATTTTCGTATTCTCGAAAAGGGATACACCATTCAACCCCCCTTTTGTGTATTGAGTTTATTGTTCGTAAAGTCTATACTAATGTGTGATTTACTTCAATTGGTATCAGAGCTCGGTTTCCAAGAACCACCTTTACAAAGTGAGGATAAAGATCCATGGCAGAATCACATGTTTTTATAGCTAAAGGTGCCTCCGTCACAAGACCTCCTGCGTTCAATGGTGAAGATTATCATTATTGAAAGGACAGGATGCGACTCTTCATAAAATCCACACACATTGATCTTTGTGATATCATTGAGAATGGACCATAAGAACTAGTAGATGATGAAGGAAATGCCATTCCTTAGAACAGATGGTCAGATGATCACAAAGCCAGATTTCAACTAAATTCAATGGCCAAGTTCTTTCTAAGTTGTACATTGAGCAGAAGTGAATATGATAAAGTTCATGGATGTGAGACTATGGAGGAGATGTGGGACTCTCTATCCATCGCACATGAAGGCACAAACTAGGTGAAAGAGTCCAAGATCAGCATTCTTGTACATCAGTATGAGCAGTTTAGGATTCAAGAAGATGAGTTTGTTGATCAGATGTTTGGACACGTTAATGGGCTTAAAGCTCTTAGGAGAATCTATGATACTCAAAACCACGTGAGGAAGATTCTCAGAAGTTTGCTGAGAAGATGGAGACCCAAAGTCACTGCTATACAAGAAGCCAAGGACTTGAGAAAATTAAAGCTAAACAAATTGCTTGGTTCCTTGAAGGTACACGAAGTAGAGCTAGATGCTAAAGATAAACCGAAGAGAGACAAATCCATAGCGTTAAAGGCTGGTCTAAAAAATCACAAGACTCAGAGAAATAGAAGTTCTTCGTCAAAAGCATTAAAGATCGAAGAAGTCAAGAAAGATGATA
>JAOSBO010000006.1:7064342-7080174 GCA_027563915.1 Erythroxylum rotundifolium
CAACAAAAATTCGAATTTGACTAACCCATAATGCACATTCACTAAAATGAATTCTAGAATACTTAACCCATATATTTTTTAAGCTCTTTGAACGAAGACCTTTCAAAACTCCAATAGATAAAAATGACTTACAGTGAATCCTCACCAATTAATGAGATTCTTGACTTTAAAGAAAGCCCTTTCCTTCCTCTTTCTTTTTCCCTTCTTGAATAAACTCAGATTTTCTCTTTAAGACTAAGAGGAATCATGACCTAGTTTAAGGCTCTATTCTTTTCACTCTTCTTCAAAACCTCTCTTCTTCATGTTTTTGTCACTCTTCTAAGATAACAAAACCACAATTCCTTTTTCCCAATGTACCCTTGATGAGTCTCAAAAGTCCACTTTACCCTTCCTTATAAGCTTAGGCTCTTTTGGTACTCAAGTTTTATGCCAAATATGGCATTAATCCATTATTATGCATTTATTCCATAAACTATTATGCTTAATTTAACGAAAAAATTTCAGGGGCCCACAATAGCAATTAAGGAATCAAGATTTTTTGGGTTCCTAAAATACATTAATTATCTTGTTTTGTAGGGCTCTTAGAAAATAATGAGCAAATGGTAAGTAATAGAGATGGTAGCATTATTTTTAAAATGTTCATACTTCTTATTTTGATGAATCTAACCTTCTTAACTCCTAGAAAGTCTTAAAGATGTTGTAAGATGCAAAGAAATTAGGGCTTTAAAGAATAACCACTAAGACCTTTTAAAAATCCAATTGTTAAACCAAGTAAGGATGATAAGAAGGGTAAAATGTGACTAATGATCTAAAAATTCAAAAAGAATTATTATCCTAATCATATTATTAGTAATGTTCAACAAGAAACGTATCACATCTTGCTTTTATTTGAGTATAAATTCATAGTGTTGGATGTTTTGGAGAATAGGATATGAATCTATATGATTAAAGTCTCTTTTAATATTTATAATAATTCTTGATTGTTAATTTCATGAAATATTATGTGTTTTTAATGTTCTTATTTAAGTCTTAAGGCTAATTTTAAAGATATCAAGATATACTAGTCTACCAATACCTTAGTATAGTCGAATAGTCCTAAGAAAACTACCACCCTTACTTTTTAGTGAGATTATTAGTTGTCTAGTTAAACATATAGTCATATTGATAGGATAAATATCCTTTTATGGTCAATTAATACTTGTTTAATAATATTTTTACTTTCCAGTAAGTTTGGTTGATCATACTGATTGACCAATATCTTTTCGTAATCGATCGATATAACCTTTCCCTTCAAAAAATTGTGTTTCATCCTATTTTTTCATCCTCTTTTATGCATTCATCCTCTCCATTTTTTTTCTCCTTATAAGAAGAATAACTAGAAGCACTTTATCTTCAACCATTTACTTATTCATCTCACTGTTGTTACCCCACTCTTCTCCAGTGTCTCTCTTTCTTCTCTAGTGAACCTCAAGTGACTTCCTTAAAACCAACAAGCTTCCATACAATCCACAATGCCAAGCTCAATTGTCTTACAACCTCAGTTCATTTAACACATCTTAGGGTAAAACCTAATCTTTTTGCTTCGGGATTTTTAGTAATCTTTGCATTTTTCTTAAATTGGTTATTAATGGAAGTTATCTTTATTCTTTTGCAACTATCTATGCTTTAAATTTCATGATAAGGTATATAGCTTGAACCAAAATGAATTTTTGACCAAATTAGGGTTTCAAAATTACAAATTCTTCATATTGTCAAGTATTTTTTTTCAAAATTAAGGGTTTATTAGTGAAATTGAAGAATGACTTATGATTTTTCAACTATTAATTTCATTATATTGTGCCTGATTTTGTCTATTTTTACTTAATAAAATTTGGGAATTTTTT
Organism: Erythroxylum rotundifolium; assembly: GCA_027563915.1. Taxonomy (NCBI): domain Eukaryota; kingdom Viridiplantae; phylum Streptophyta; class Magnoliopsida; order Malpighiales; family Erythroxylaceae; genus Erythroxylum; species Erythroxylum rotundifolium. The sequence continues at coordinate 7,066,226 of JAOSBO010000006.1, forward strand.
TAAATTAAGTGATTATATACATCTTTTTGTACAATTTATAATCTCTTAATTTAATTAAGAATATTTTGGTGTTATTCATACATTCAATTCCATTCAAATTTATCTATTCATAACTTGATTTGAGTTATTTCAACTTAGGCTTCTTGAAGGAATTGTGCTTTTAAATTGGGCAAAATAGTAGCCACATTCCTTCAATTAAGACTCTTACCTTCTTAACTTTGAAGGTGTGTTTACACCTTTTTGTAAATAAATTCAACATTTCTTTTATCAAATTTTGAATTTTTTAACCTTGATTTCTAATCAAACTTTTCATATTTTGTGGTGTATTTTGCATTACGATTTAAGATCACTCATTTCCTATTATGATGGTTTAAAAATTGAAGTTAATAGGATTAAATTTATGGTAATGTTTCTCTTATAGGTGACTATACACCATTAACACCCATACTCGTTTTGGACCCTTCTTCTTTACCTCCTTAAATCTTTATGTTATACCTTTCCCCTGCCTTTGTAGCAAGAAATAGAGGGAGCCATAATCTTAGGCCTAATCCATTCTTAAGGTAGAGTTACTCACACATTTAGGACTAGGAGAACTCAAGAAAGATCCCCAATATGCCCCCTCCTACTAATGAGGATGAATATTTTAATACTAACTCTCCTCATTTTCATGATTATACTTCCTGAGAGTTATTTGAAAATCGAGCCATCTCTTAATCTTTCCAAAAATGTTTTGAAGAATACAATCTATTACCATTCTTTGTTAACTAAGGGTAGGAATCCCTTCTCCCAAAATCCTGACACGTTTTAAGAAATATTAGGTTATTTTAATATAATCTTTAACCTAGAGTAATTCAGGATGATACTCACCTATTTTTTTAGAGTATAAGGTATAAACATTCATTTCAATGGTAATCTCATTAATGAAATCCTTGGCATTCCTATATCTAAACATTTCTCTTGTTATAATTACCTTACTAAAATATTCATCCTCATTCCATACCCATACGTGTCTGAACCATCTTTGGATCAGATTCTTCAATTAAAGTTTCTAGGAAGCCTAATGATGCTTATGGTCTTATAGCTATTACTATATTGCACCACCCTTTTTTCAAATAAAACTTTGTCTCTTTAGATGGCCACTTTACCTTTCCAAGTAATGATGATCTTTCATTTCTTTCTAATCTCATTTTAAGAGAGAATATCCATCTTAGTGACTTTATTCTACATAACATGGTCAATTTTAATATCCCCAAGAAAAAGAACCAATACATCCCATATGCGCTTATCCTTCATCACTTTATACCCCTCTTATTAAAGAAAAGGTTTTTTTATTTTTTATTTAACTCTCCACTCTTAATCATATAGGTTACTAATTATTTGATGTCCAAATAACTTGGCTACACAAGTGGTAGTAGCTCCAACCTTAGCAATCCTTATTATTACATAAAGCTCCTTTATATGATGATGGTTTTAGTAAGCCTCTCTTGAGTCATATTGTTGAGCTACCTATAAATGATGAGGCTACAACCCCACGATCATGTCATAGGTCTCTACCTGATGTCCCTCGGCATTCGTCTCTTTCAAGATGTTCGTTGGCCCCGTTTTCCTTCTTTCAGGCAATACATTTTTTTTCTTGTTTCTAAATACTAGTTGGTAGAGTTCTTTCCTTCTCTTATAGGTTTGTTAGAAAATGAAATGAAGATAAATTACCTCGATCTGCTAATGGGCGGGAAGCTTTCAATCGACTACATCTATGAGCTACCATTGATTATCAACTCACCATGCTGCAAGGTAAAGAGATATCGCAATACATCAACTTAATGATTTGTATAGCTTAATCAAATCTCATTTCCCTCCTTTAGCTCATTGATTTTTTTAATGTTTCTTAAAAAGGGGAAAACAACTTTGTGATATTAGATATAAGAAGAATGATGACGTTAAGCTGGAGTAACTTTTGGTTTATATCGTGATTTTTGTATATGTGGATATTTTTATACTTGAGTAAATTTTTATTATGTCTAAGTAAATATATACATATTTCTTTTAAACTTGATATTAAATAGATCCTTCATTATTGATACTGTATTATAAATTATGCATGAATTAAGGGGGAGATACTTTTTATCTTAATTGTATGCTTAATCTCTATAGTGCTCTCCAATATCACAATTGTTTTATCATCAAAAAAAAGGGGAAGATTGTTAAACTAAAGGAGCTTCTAATCAAAATTTTAATGATATCAAACACAAGTACTTTTAGGCCTTTAGTATACACCTTTTGCAGTAAAGGTAACAAATGTTTCTTAAAAATGGCCTTTAGGGCTCTAATATATTACATATGATGTGAAAGGAACATAAGGTTATTTCTTAATGAATCCACCAACTTAGATGTTGTCATATGGAACCTGAAAAATAAGATAAGAATGAATGACATTGCTTAGAATATGCCTAATCTAATTTCTCTTGAAAAGTGTGCTAGTGGGAACTTGTAATATGATTTCCTATATATCCTCCTAACATTTACGATTTCCTATATATCCTCCTAACATTTACCCTTTATAGATTGCTTATTTGAACATCCCTTGTTAGCATTGTAATTACTACAACTTTGTATCTAACTATTGTTTCATTAGCTAAATCATTCAGTTCTAAAAAAGAGGAAATAAGTAGTACTAGTGGTTGATGAGAAGGAATATGAAAATAAGATGTAATCATAAACTCAAGAAGATAGTTTATAAAGTTAATATAAGAAAAGATTAAGTTTGCAACTTACCAATTAAAGACCAAGTCAAGAACAAAAGAATAAAGGATATAAAGGTAATTCTTTAGTTTATACTATTAATTATAATCTCATTTAGTCACTTTGATGTGCTAAAGGTTCACAATGCATAAGCAATTTGTTTCATTTCATTACCTGAGTCTATTCATCCATTCATTTAGAGGCATACATTGAAAATTTTGGTTTTAACAGAAAATCCCCTTAATCTTTCAAACACTTTTTAGGAAAAATCTTGGGAAATGTTTAAATCATAATTGCGTTAAGAATTGAATGAGCATTTGAAATTGTTAAAATCATATTTTGTGACGAGGGATTGATTGACCTATATAGGTTAGTGGCTGATCAATATAGGTTAAAATTATCAAATTTGACGTATTAAGAGTTTGTCGTAACATTAGTCAATGTACTGGTTGATCAATGTGCTATATTAGTAGACAATATGTCTAATGGTTGAATAATTTCTTAAAGGCTGGCAAATCAATTTATTCAATGCACATTGATTGAACTATATGCTATAGCACTAGTCGATCAAAAATAAGCAACCAACCATTATAACGACTAGTTCTTCTCTTCAGTAGTTAATAAGGATCTTGAAACTCTATAAATATTTTTTTTCATTGGTTTTAGCATTAAGAAACAATTGGGTGTCCTTTACACATAGTTCTAAGTATTTTTCAATTACTTAAGCATCATTATCTCATATTTGAGTGAGTGAGTCTCTTTGAAATTATCAAGTGATAAAGTGAGGTATTTTGAATTGCAAGATTTGGTTGAGACATTATATTATTATATTTTGGGGTGTTTCAGGTAGGATTGAGGTTCCTTTTCACTGTAAAGAAAGTTTGTAAACAAGTTTCTTTTTATTGAGAAAAGATTGTATAAAGGTGATTTTCATCTTAAAAGAAGAATTATAATGGAATTCTAATAAGAGTTTTGGACGTGGGCATAAACAAGGGTTTTTTGTTGAACCACTATGAATTGATTTACATTCTCTCTTCCTTATCATCTTTAAATCATTATTCAATTATTTCATTGATTTATATTAGGCAATTTCCTCTCCTTATTTATATTTTGTAGACACCTAATTTGCCCCCTCATAGGTGCCATTTACGATTATTCTAAGACACTCAAGTCTAATTAGAAAAATATTTCTAAGGGATAACCAATCTTAAAGTACACAATCTTTTGAGATTGTTGTTTTTAAATTTTGCAATTGAGTAACCAACCTTCTAAAACCTTATCAGTTCAATTCAAAATGTTAGTTCCATTAGTAATTTCATGGTTTGGTGTAAAATCTTTTCTATTTATGACATGTAGATGTCCACTTGGAAGTTTAAATGGTAAGAATATCTTTACTATTAAATCAAAAACTTATCATTCAAATAAAAATAATTTCTAAATGAATAAAATAATAAGTTTAACTTATTTCAATTAAACTAAATCTGGTAACTTTAATCAAGAAATACCTTTCTTTAAAAAAATTAATTTTAATGAATCTAATCAATTAACTTCTTAAATATAATTAATTTTAATTCTAGAAAATAATTTTATAAAAATTAATAAGGAATAATATAATTTTTAATTTTAATTATATTAAGGAAAATAATTTAATTTAAAATTGAGTTTGATTTTTAAAATAGTTTTTAAATTCTTGTTTATTAAATAAAGAATACATTGTTCTTTACAGAAAAGAAAATTTATTCCACTTTGAGGATTACATTAATCATGTTCTCAAACAACTTTTAATCTAATTTAAGAGTAACTTATTTTTGTTTAAATCAAACTTAAACTTACTGTCGGACACTCTTATCCCAATCTCAATCTCGGGGTAGTTTTATCCTTTTTAGTTCTTACTAAACAACCTCTTTTTAGCCTTGGATTTCTTTAATCTAGATGGCAAACGCCATCCTTCTTCCCCAAAAAAACCACCCTAGACACTCGAAGACTGCCCTAGGGCTGCCGTTGCCACCACTCATCCTCACTGTAAAATATCGCCGCAAGCGGTTAGATAGCACCTCCACTAGCTAGCTCCAGCCCGCCGCTGCGCCATCTGCACCTAACTGCATACTCATCATTTGGACATCACCGGTTCCATGCGTCTCCTTCTCCAGTAGCCATGATCGCCACCTGTCATTTCCACCTGATAACGAGTCTCCTCTGGCAACATCGCCAGTAACCACCGGCAAGGCTAGTGAAAATTATGGAAACCCAGACTATCGCATCAACTCGTAGATGTACCCAAAAATAGCATAGAATCCTCCACCATAACTTCAACTCCCATCTCAGCAAAAAGAATATAGACACTAACCATTCTTGAAGGTTCTTTGCTGCTGTATAATGATAAAGATATTTTGGCTAACAGCTAACCTCCTTCTTACTACTGCTTTTTCGTGCTAGCTTTTCAGCCGTACTCTTGCTCAGTCTATTATACAAATCATGCTGATATCCCGATAACAACTTGCCGATATTGCTGCTAAGTTGTCAGAATTGTATTAGTTCTAGAATATTCTCTCTGGCTATTTACTTGTACTACAAGTCACCATTGCATTATATATATTCGTGTAAATTGTATATAATAGAATAGAAAAACATTATTTTCTCTTTCATATAATACTATCCATATCTTAGCCACTATTTCTCATAAAGATCAAGTCTTTAGATCTTCATTGGAAGAGTTGAAACACTATTTTTTTCATAAAGATCAAGTCTTTAGATCTCCACCGGAAGAGTTGAACTGATTCATAATGGATTTTGGCCTTTTTGGATTGGGCTGAAGAAGAAGATTGACTTGGGGTGTGAAAGAGAACAGTGTGGAGATAGTAGCCTCACAACCAGTTTTAAGCATTAAACTCATTATGTTAGGAATGGTAGACGTTATGAAGTCTGGTTTTGTTTAAAACATACTGCATGGTTTAGCTTTGATCAGGTTTGTTCATGTTATCAACGCATTGCATTGGCATGTTTGTCATCTATTGAGGAGAAGTTTATTATGTATATATCTGAATTATTCATGCTCCGTATGACTTTCCAAATCTTTAAATTTAATTAAGTTAGTGGGTTTATGAAGCATGTCTAAAACTGAAATATGAAATTTTCAAATTTTATATATCTTAGAAATTTAAGGAGATTCATTGAACCTTTTGAAATTCTGATTGAATCTAAATATTAGGTTTAGGATTTTTAATTTCAATTTCAAAACTCACACTAATAATAATCAAATATGAAATTAAGTTACAAAGTTAAAAAGGTTTTGAAACCATTACTGGAAAATTGGAGTGAGATCTAATTACGAAACTTTCATCATTTAATTTCTTAAAAGTTAAGATCAATTTAACTTCTATAAGATAATTCATTACAACTATTATAGTCGCACAATGTTTGATTTCTAATCATATCTATGCAAATGAATTAACAGAACTCTAAAAGTGATGTAGAAATAAAATTCTAATCATATTTAGGATAAGATAAATTGAAGCTCTTATAATTTATTTTTAATTCTTTAATTAAATAATTCATATCTATAGATCAAGATCGACAGTTAATAATACGTCATGACCACTTAAATATTAGGAATATCAAAATAGTTTTGGCTAACCTTTATATGCATAAATTTTTTGTATAATTCAATCTTTTTATTACATAATGTTCCATTTAGACATTGAATATATAATTAATATCAATTATATTTGAGTTTAATTATATTAATTCACCACTATTAGTAATTGATTTTATTAATGACATTTGAAAATAATTTTCAAAATGTTATCCACCTTGGTCAGTGATTTTTTTAATTCATTCTAAATTAAAAACAATAAAACATTATTTCTAATCAATTTTTAGTAATAAATCTTATATTGATCACTCAAAATACTTTCATATAGCGTAATATATTCAATAAATACTTATTGAGTTATAACTTTAACTATAATAGGTCATAAATAGTATTAAAACATATCAATTCCCGTTTGACATCCTATGGGATGATAAAACCTATATTGAATATAACATTCCACCTTTAATACTAAATTAAGAGCAATAGAATATTCTTTCTAACCATTTTAGTATGATGAATCTTATATTAATCACTAAAATACCTTTATATAGTTCATATTTTATTTAGTGACTACCTATTGAGGTACCTTTGACTAAAATATGTCATAAATAATATTAAAATATAACAATCCCTATATAAGATACTTTAGAGATCTTAAGTCAAAGAATCACTTATATAATTATTCTAATTTGAACTTCTATAAGCATACAAGTAATGTTTCAAATAAAATTCTCATATGACGTCACTTCCATAAACTTGTTCTCTAATCAGCACTTACACGTTTGTTTAAGTATTTTCATATTTTAGTTTATGTATGCTAGTCTTTTAAGCTTTATTAATATCCAATTTTTAATAGAACAATAACTAAGAATAATTTAGGAATAATGCATAAAAATAATATAAATCTCATAATTATGATTTTATCATAATTTCATTTGCAATATATAATTATCTTATGGACTTTATCCTATACGTCTTGAATACGTATAAGATAAATTTTATTTTTTAAATAATTGTGTCACTAAACTACAACTAACTAATCAACTATAAAACAAAAATTAACTCATAACTGTTCTATTTTCCATTTTTATTTAATAATCCTTTTTCATATCCTTTAAATAAAATTTAAATATGGAGTCAGTTAAATATGTCAATTTAAAAAAATTAAAGTAAATAATTGTGTATGATTGTAAATAACACTAACACAATAAAAAATGCAGTTATAATTAAGATAGTAATAATAAAATTGCAATTGCAATATTGTAATTTAAAGTTTTAACTTAAAAATGTTTTAACATTAAAGTTTAAAATTTTGAAAAAAGATTAATATCTTAAAATTTAATAATTTTAATGACTTGTGCTATTAAATTGAAAAAAAGTAATGGATCATATTTTAATGACCTTAATGGCTCATCTATTAATGGTAAAATATTAAAAATCTATATTTGTGAAAAAGAAGAAAAACTATGAACCTTTTATCAATATATCACAAAAAATAGATTACTGCGCCGTACCAGTCAGTACTGATCAAAAAATGGTACAATAACTTTTAACGTCGTACCGGTTTAAGTTAACAGTCAATATCGACATTTTCGATCGATATGTGTTGGTATTCGTAATAATTCTTCTGTATCAGACAAGATTTGTAATTAAAACTTTTTAGACCAAATTGCAAAAAATAAAAACTTATATCCTACTAACCTTAAAACACAACTGCAGTTGTCCACTTTGTCTGTTCGTCCCATTGTCACCACTCACCAAAATCGTAAAGAAGTCCAATCATTGCTAGTCATCGCTCACCACCATTGCCAGTCCCTGTGAAATCCCATTGTTGCCAGTCACCATTCAACCTCGCTTAGTCATTTGGTCTATCATGGTGTCACCAACTTATGCTCCATCCTTGGTTGCCACCACCACCATCACCAGCTATAAGCTTTATCATAAATCGCAGCATCACCACTTTTACTATAACTTGCTTCCTTACATTCACCATGATAAAGTCATAGACTATAGAATTTGTGTATGCCTCGGATCAGCAAGTGATTATATGCTACATCTTAACTTTAGATGTCGACATTTAACCAGTCGATGCATGGATAATGAATACTACATTCATCACCCATTTGATCTTTTACAAATTGCATGAAACTCTTAAATCCTTCTACGTATTCAGTTGACCATTTTGATGACACATCCAACTCTTATCCATTTAGCTATACAATAAAAGAAGATAACAGAGTTATAACGTGCATTTTTGGTTTTATATTACATTAAAAAAAACCTATGTTATGATAGTCTAAGCAGTTAACAACATTGTATCAATTCATATGCTCCAATTTAGTAAACAATATACAACAAAATAAAACAACAAATGATATATAAAACAATAATGGTTACTACTAATTCGCATACCTGTAGGGATGTCAAAAGTGGCCTAGCTCGCCCAGCCCAAGTCAGGCTGGGCCACACTACTTTATTTTCAAAACGACATCGTTTTGGAAAATTTTTATTTAAAAAATAAATGACGAGCCGAGCCGGGGCCATACTAGGGCTGAGCCGCAAGCGGACCCATTCCGGTCCACGCGATCCACGGGTCACCATGACCTAGCCCATTGACATCCCTACATACCTGAAGATGTCACACGAGTTTTGAGGTTTTATTTCCAACCAAGCAAAGGAACATAAAATCTACAAATAAATCCTATACACAATCAGCAACTAAATATGAAATATCTTCTTCATGGTACTATACAAGCACATTTAAAGCACAATAAAGGATGTTGAACATTTTGATAATTGCTTCTCAATCAATTGAGACTTGGTAACTTTAAGTCATTTAAGACTATATGTTTATTGATTTGTCAACTAAGAAAATGAGATGAGATGTAAACAATAATGATTAATGCCTTTATCTCAAAATCAAAATCATAAATGAGAATGCCCTTTTTGTTCTTGATGCAATGAAAATTGATCTTGGAAGTAAGTATATGGATAAGATCAAGAAAAAAAATTGTGGTCCAGTATTCTTAAAAATTTGCTTGTCATTGATATATAGAACATGCTTTTCATTGATATATAGAACATGCTTTTTAACAATAATTTAATCTAGAAAGATAACACGTTTTAATTTGGTGGATAAACTTTAATGAGTTTTTATACTTTCTCTGTAACACCCCATTCCCAACTGACATATACACGTGTGTCCATCAGATACACGTGTACATACCTGTCAGAAATGACATGCTAACTATCCCACCTTCACTGTACATAATATGGCATCATACACTAAACCATCAGTCACACATTTTTTAAACCCAAAATGTTATCACATTATATCAAGCCATGATTTACATTGTTTCATATAGTACAATGTCATCCATGCTTATATAACATTGTCCTATTAACATAAACGACTCCATACACACAATACACTATAAACTCAAAAGAAACAACTATGTCCTCAATCCCAGATGACTGACCTTTGAACCAAATCTGACTGTAACAACTGCACAAAATATCCTTCTACAAATTCTTAGAAGCTAGGTCGTCTCACTCTCAAATCTGAAAAGCAGCGGTGCAATTTTGATGAGTTTTGCAAACTCAGCAGAGTAACTATCCTCGATGGTTCACTCATGTCATAAAATAAGATCAATTATAATAAGTAATCACACAGTTCAAAGCTACTTAACAAGTGTCAAATACGATCACAAATAAATCGTTTCTCAGTTAAACAGTTCAACCATATAACGACATTCACACAGCTTTGCAAATCATTCAATGAATTCAAATTATATGTGGATGCCATATGTATGAGACTCACATTCATTTTTTATTGTTATGACTGTGAGCTTTTACAATATCTCGAATTATCGGGCTCAGTCAGTCAGTCTATAACTCATTGATCACAGTGAGCCATAGGCTCAAACCACATATGCAGGAGCTTAAAGCTCTTATCAGTAACAGTATTAATAGCAACACCAGTCACAACTCCTTAATATTACATACATCAGAATGAAGTGCATGCCACAGTTTAGTCATCAAATTCAAACACTTTCATTAGCATGTAATATAACAGTATATCAGTCACAGTATCAGTTATAGTAATAGTCACAGTAGCAGTGGTCATCAGACTAGGTCCGACATTCAACTTTTCAGTTGAGAATCAGAAAATCATTTAGACAGACACATTCACATTCAATCAGCACTTCCAATATCATTTTCATGCATCAAAACGTCTCAGATAAATATTGTCCGGGGTCTAGTACACAATCAATCATATTATGAAACACATAGTTCTGCACATTCATATACAAGCAGCACTTCAATATCTCAATCCAATATCACAATCATCGGACCTTCATTGTCCGGAATCAACAATCAAGCCTCATTCATTTAATCATTTCAAAACAAAAATTAAACAAAGAAGTAATTAAGTGAGACCATCTAGGTTACTCACAGTATGCTCCAAACAGCTATTGCCTTGAAGTACCGGCAATGTCAGGATGCTGTTGTTCAATGCATTCCTCTATACAGACAATACATTCACATATTGCAATATTGCACAATTATGTATTCATTTATGCTCATTCATGTATACTGAATATGTAAAATGCATGTTCATGACAATTCCGGATTTCTTCTCATCAATCTAGTCATAAAAATCATTTGGATATCCACATTCCATTTATTAACTCATATTTATTTAAAGGTATACTTTTGGGTCCGTTTTGCACAATTAATTTCATCAGGAAAATGAAGGAATTTGGTAAACTTCCTTCTAACAAATTATTCTCCTATGTCTTACGTCTCTATTGATACCAAGATCATTCAATTTGGTTCATTATTCTATGAGTTATGCTTAAAATATCACAGACTATACACATTTAAAACTTTGGCTAATGCATGGTCATACATTCAAGTTGTACACCTCACATCACTCAATTACAGTATCCAAAAATTACAAAATTTATATCAATTAATTACTAGTCCATTTGTCACATATTTAACTGTGCAAAATGTCACTCAATTTGAGGATTAGTCATCCTAATTTTTCATGTCTCAATTAGTCTTACCATTAGGCATTTTTCCTAGTCCAAAATATCTCAAATTTTCAAAAATTTCCGAAATATCCGAAATGGCACCAAAAATGATAAATTAATTCTAATACACACCAATTCAATTTTCAACACAACTAATCCACAATTCACATTTTTAATCCCATTAAAAATCACTTATACCTGGAAAATGTCAATGAATGCATGTACAAATAATTGTAATGTGCAAGATCAATAATTTCGTGTACGTGTATGTGTATGCCACATTATGCATAGACATGAGTTATGCTTCCTAATTTCTCAATAATCTCTAACAATCACCATTTTAACCCTAATTCAAGTGATAGGATGTTACATTCTCTACTTTCACTAATTCCTATACTTTCTCCACTTTCAAATCAAATTCAAAATATACACACTCTAGGCTCTTTTTTTTTGTTCTTAATGTAATGTAAATTTTGTAACTTTTTTAAAACTTGTTTACCTAACCTATCAAGAGGAGTATGAATTTTCTTTCATTAAAAAGTTTCATCCATTCATAATATCTTTAATTTCATAATTTAAAATCATTATTTCTACTTTTATATCTACTCACAACAATTTTTAATAGAACTTAACTAACCATACAATATTAAATTTAATTATCAACTTTAATAATTTATTTTCCAAAAAACTTTAACAATTTTTTCTTCTTCTAGCTTATTTATTCTCTTCACCGAACCATAGACTTGGTGTAAGAAGTTATGTAGAGATATATCATTATGCATACACCATATCGTAATTCATTTTACACAGATTATAATGCTTCTATAATAAACTTGGAAGTTTCTTTAGCTAATAACGTAACCATTTAATAGCGTATGAAGGAGGAAAATTTATGAACATATTACAAAGTACTTTCATCGAACACCTTATAAACATAACATAACTCAAGTCTTCTTCAACCATTCATCCTCTCTGTTGCCTTTCTTCACCATTATTAACACATCAACTACTAATCCAAGCCAATAACTCAATAGCTAATCCTAATTTTGACCCCTCTTCATCACATTTAACCTACACAATGACAGACTTTAAATAAACCCAAAAAAATCCTGCAAGTTTTTACCGCGTTGAGTAGCATCGTAGGGAGACGATAGAGGATAATAGCGTCTTAACAGAGAAGACAACTAACGTACAAAGAAAGGAAAAATGACAAAGATGAGAGAGAGGAGGAAAAAACAAGGCAGTAGGACGAGGGTGGGGGGATTCGAGTTTAAATTTTTAGATGCTTGGACGAAATCGTTTGTTGTTAAACAAGGCAATAGGAGGGGGGTGGAGGGGATTCAGGTTAAAATTTTTAGATGCAACAAACGACGTCATCTCACTTATAATTTTTGTTTTCAGTAGCAACATTTCGCGACAAAATACATATTCTCCATCAAATGCCCAACATTCATCGTGAAAAACCTTCGCTCATTAGGGATGCACGATTGTCACAGAATGTTTCACTAGTCAAGTGTACAAATAGAACATTTCTCACATCAGATTTGCACGATTGTACACCATCATGATGGTGACAGATCCTTTCCCGCATCAGGTTTGTATGATCATGTGATCCCATTTACCTACCATATTATAGATTCGTCGCCAATACAAGGAAAATGACTAGCGACGAATCCATATTTTATCACAAAATGTTAAAATATTGCTACGAAAATTGAATAGTGTTGCAAAATGTCCAACAATTTGCTACCAAATTGGTAAATCATCGACAATACTCTGTACCTTTGACGATGATTCTGACTTTCGTTGCCTATTAATCTACTTTCATTACCAATTATACAAAACGTTGCTAAAACCCAAACATTTCTTTACATTCTTAATTTTCTTAATTGATTAACATATATGATTTTTTCCTATTACTAATAACAAAATGAAAATTTTGTCTTTTACACTTAAATATGGAGTTCATTCTGATTTGCTTAATTTTTGGGAATTAATAATATATTTTTAATTTGGTTGAAAAACAAAACAAAATAGGTAAATTTTTTACAAAATTTTTATCTTCCTTTTATTATTAGCTCAATTAATAAGGATTGCAAACCACATTTCATTTAAACCCAATTCATTACCAATATTACAACATATACCCTTGAGCCCTTAATCTACCACTAACCTTATTATTTGTATTTAAAATTTTTCGTTGATTAATGATTGAGAATTTGGAAGTATGAAGTGAGTTAAAATTTGGAAAAATGACTAAATTGAAAAGGTGAGAAAATTATTTAGATAAAATTGTAATTCATTAAAAGTTTAAAGGCAATTTGGTAATTTTCAAATTTTATGATCAAGGATCCAATTAAACTATTTTATAAGTACTTTGGAGTGAATGATTTATTTTAGATGCAATTAAAGTAGAATTTAAGTGTGAATTGAAGAAATTAAGTGAATAGTACATTGAAAGAACGTAATTGAAATAAATTAGAAGTTGTGTAAATAGTGGCCTGATTGAGCCCAAGTTTATTATATAAATTGGCGACATTTTCATGACCTTTACTACACTTTTTGGCTCTTATTTCTAG
>JAOSBO010000006.1:7166067-7177438 GCA_027563915.1 Erythroxylum rotundifolium
ATAAAATAAATTTTAATATAATATAATATAATTTATTAAATAATTAATAATAATATTTTTATATAATTAATAATAAACCTCCTGCAATAATCATTTTAATATAAGAGGTATAATAATCATTTATTATACATTACATTCCATTCCATCTATCTTCCAAATAACATTTCACTACATTACATTATGAAACATTGTTGAACCATTTCATCCCTCCCAAACAATATTTCATTGTATTACATTCCATTACATTATAAACTGTTTCATTCCGTTCCATTAAATTCCATTCCATTTCATTAATTAAAATTCAACCAAATAGTCCTTTAGTTATTAGGGTCCTTAAGGCCCATCTTTTGTACTCAACTTTCGTATCCCATATCAATTATAACACCATTTAATTTTTTATTATACAAATGCTAAAATCGATGTTAATTCTGATATGCAAGAATTTTATAAATAATGTTATCTCAAGGTTGTGTATATAAAAAGTCTAAATCCAATTTTATTATTTAATCAATTTTATTTATTAATAAATATACATTTAAACTTTATTAACTATTTTTTAAAAATATTTGTAGTAGATCATTGAATAGTAGGAGAATAAGAGATCCCGCTTCTAGAGCTCCCATTTAGAAACAAATTTAGAAAGACATTAATGTTTATCAAATGTTTAATAGCATTAACAATCGAAATAATTTTTATAAACACTAATACATGCTAATTTATTCATTTAAATTTTAGTAATATAAATTTGACTAGATTTCGTCACCTTATTTATTCAAATGGACTAACACAATTTATTGCTTAAAAATTTAAACGTCTATTATTATATGTAATTTTCAATATAATATAGACGAGATTTTCATTTTTATTACGATTTTAGATATTGAAATTTTAAAATCCTTATTTTAAATTTTCATTTTTATTTCGAATGGTTTTTGAATACCGGAACACGCATTCCATTGAATGTGAAAATGATCAAGGAGTGGCGTTGTGGGACTTCTAAGAAAGAAATCAAAAATTCTTGACGTGTATTCTACTGCATAAATCAATTTCACATACACGAGAACCAAATGAAAAGATGGTAATTGGCAATAGGTTGGCTTGCCTGTTGAGAAAATTCGGAATCATCGCGTATAGTTTTCTTTCTCGTCGGATGTTGATGTTCTTGCGGGAAGCACAGCAGTCACTTTGTTTGCAGAGTCTGCCTGCTCGGCATTCCTCTCTCTCAAGAAGACGTTATTTGATGCAGCAGAACGCATTGCCCTTGGCAACTTCAGAGGGATTCCCATTTCTTGTTCACCTGGAGCATTCTCGGGAACTTTGGGTGCTTCGTTAATTTCTGATTGTGCTGGTGGCGGGGGTGCTACTACCGGAACTAGCTGGATCACTGATCTGCGCCATTTCTTTCTCTGGCTTGGCTTCCGTGCCTTGGATTTTCCCTGGAGAAGATTACGGTGCAGTGAATACGAGGAAGTTGGATTTATAATCCAAAACCATCAAGATTTTGGAACGAAGCATTGACTTTTATGTAACCAAGGAGGTGAAAATGCCATCATAAGGGTTTGGATATTAGCTTGTGAAACCAATCGCACTAATATAATGAATGAAAGAAACAATTCTTGAAAGCAAAACCAGAACATACCACTGTATTTCCAATGTCTGATAAAGGCTTCCTTTTCACTCCATCATCATTTGTCTCTTCACGATTCTCAATCAAGGCATTCTGAAGCAGCGTTGCACCTTGTGAAGCAAGCGAATGGGTCATGTCGGTTTCATCAGAACCTGAATCACTTCCACCAACTTCAGCTGGTTTTTGATTTTTGCTTGGATCGTTCAGCTTGACCATACCAGGTACTCTGTTAGAGCACTTGGCTAGGGAACAGCCACATGTAGCACCACAAATGCCTCCAGCTGCTCGGCACTGGCACTTCATTGTCTTGCACAAAGAACTTCTACTGCATGTGCAACATGCTTCAGATTTAGTCTTCAGAGATACAATTTCCTCTCCAGAGGAATTCAGTTTTAGTGTTTCCGGGTAATTAGTATCGCCCGAGCTAGAGACATCTTCTGCTTTGGAACTTCTTTTCCTAACTCTACGTTTTGACTGCACCCATTCTTCATCTGTCACTTCATTCATGTCTGAATGTTCTGATTCAGAAGTATCCATATCCTCTAATAACATCATAGACTTTCGATTTCCCTATCACCAACAAAAACATACGACGGTAAAAATTAAGAACAAAAGGATTCAAGGGATTGCCTAATGATACATGAAATGAAATGGAATAAAAGACCGATAACAAAAAACAGGGTAAGGGCAATACCTGCTTGCGCAAGTCATAACTATGTCTCTCATTATTCTGATCCAATTTCTTCAACGCTGAATTCTGATAATAAGTTCATATAACACTGACCAAAATTATAAAATTGTTCCATAACCCAAAAAATACAAAACTCGAAACAAATTGAACAAGGATGAAAGAGGAAATCGCAGAAACAAGCGTAGAAATATCTGGTGGAACTCCAAAGGCCAAGCATGAACTGAGTGAACCTCCAAACAACAAAATTTTATGGATTTGGTTTCACGCAATGCAGCACTTTTTTAAATGGGCCAATCCAACTTTAAATTAAGAAAACCAGTAAGAACGCAGTACTTAACCTGTGACTTCACTTGATGGATAAGTTCTGCCTTTTGTTTCTCCAGATGTCTAGCGTAACTGCTAAGTTTCACTACTTTCTCTTTAAGATCTCTTATTTCGGAGTCTTTTTCTCTGCATTCAAATTCTTTATCCCGCAGTAGACACCTTCAAATGCATGACAAAACTCAGTCCAGTTCGTGAAAAACAGCACTCAAGACCAAGATAAGACGTATGAGGCATTTGGGTTGAGCAAGAACAGGAGCAATAGTATAAAAGGGTTAATCACCTGGATGAGGATGCTAGATTGAACAAATGATTCATCACATTCTTTGCATCAGCAAGAGAGCGAACATGATTCCATCGTCCCCTTCCACTAAAACCTCGTTCTCGCTCTTCTGCTTCTGAAAGTTGTGATGCCATAGAAACCAAGGTGCTAGATGAAGTTGCAAGCATGTTTTCAAGAGCAAAAATCCTTGAATTTCTTGCCCCCGGAGACATAGTTGGAGGACAATCGCTATATTGCATGCCATTAAAAAAAAAAAAAATGTTTCAGTGCAAGCCAATCCACTAGGCAAAGTATCCAATGTGCAAATTAATCTAAAGATGTTTACCTTAGATTAGATTGTTTAAGCACCTCAGCTTCTTCCTTTAATCTTGCAATCTCCTTCGCCATTCTACCCCTCCTAAAATTGCATAAGAACATAATACAGATCAGCTACTTTCTCAAAGAACAATAGAGAAGATCCCCAGAATATAGCTACAATTGTAGCAGAACCTGAATCAAGCATTTGAAGTTGGAGAAAAGAAAAAAGAAAGAAATGCATTCCAGAACACCAGTTACATCTACATTTATGTATCTCGATGTATGCTGTTTATGTTCTTGGCGTAAATATCTAATGTTGCCAAAAGCAGCATCATTTTAACTTGAGAGTAGCCAGACTCAACAACCACTTGATTCAGAACAGGCAAATGTCACATTGAATCAAGCGTTCCAAACAGTATGAAACTAAAGTAAACCCTAACTACTTTCTGAACCATATCCTATTTGTAGTTAAAATTTCTTAGTGAAATCATGATGTTGAACTCAATATTTCTAAACTGACATTTTTTTTAAGAACTTACAAGACAAATTGATAAATGAATGACATTGGAAGAAATGTCTCACTCTTCCATTTGGCGTTCATACTCAAATCGTACTTCATGAACTCGTACTATAACTTCAAGCTCATGCTCAATCGCCTGCATCAGGGCCTTAAGGCGGGGAACCAAATAACTAACTACTTGAATTCAAACACAAGTAAAATAATTGTGTTTATGCAACTCTACGTACCTGAATTCCGGGGCCGTTTCCACTTCCCATACCTGTTTAGAAAATAAATGTCATAAATTAACAGAAAAAGGAAAACAAAACTCAAGTGCATGAAGAAGTAAATCTTCTTACTGGAAGTTTCACGTGAAGCCTTTCGAGATTCCAGAAGGTCTTTTAGCCTTTTTGTAGCCATAGCAGCTTCTTCTGTCTTTCTTTGCAGAACCTAATGCAGCAGAAATGTAGAAAGTTAGTAAAACAACCATTCGAAAATATCAGGAAATTGTCAATCAATCCGCTTACCATTTTCTGCCTTTGATTCAAAGCCAATAGTTTGTGCATCTCATACTCATTTCTCCTTCCTTCTTTCTTAAGCTGTTAGGCCACAAAAGTTAAACACCAGTGGAAATCAGTGTTGTAGCAGTGAGGAAAATAGACTCGGAATTGGGCTTTTCTTATCAATGTACCTGAAGAACTTCCTTTTCACGTGATTGTTTCCATAACCTAAATTGCTCCGACTCTTGCTTGATCTTTTGTTGAAGTTGAACCTAGAGAATAAGGAATGCATGATATAGATAACTGAATTAATTCGGTTCAAACTCTAAGATTATTTTACAGCAAATGCACCTTTTGAGTTTTGATTCTTTGAATTTCCTCTTGTAGCCGTCTTGCAGACTCGTCACTCTTTTGTTTTTGTTTTAATAACTGGGCTTGAGAATCTTGTCTTTTCTTCAACTCTGCAACCTGCGCCTCGAGGACTGTTAACTTCTGAAGATACTGGTCTTTTAGCTTTTGAGAACCATCATCAGAATTAGACGACATATTTGCTAGATTGTGTCTCAGTTCTTCAATTTCTTTCTGCCAGTTGACCGCAATAATTCAAATTAGCATATTAATATGCTTTTAAACAGACTATAAACACAATATAAACAGCACCAACCTGCAAAGCTTTCTTTTCTTGTTCCAATTCCAGAACTTTCTTCTCATAATGTTGTTTAAGAACCGAAGTATCAATATTTGTAAACCGTTTCATTTCAGCCTTCACATAATAGGAAAGGAAAAATCATAAGCAAAATGTTGGACCGTTGTATAACATAAGCAGCAAATTGGCTATCAAGCAAAGCACGAATGTGTAGGACCATATTTGCTACGGAGTTACAGACTTCATTGACTGCATAACAAGTGTTACTAGTGATCCCGATAAGCTTTGTTGAGGCTTCCCATACTAAATTAAGTTTTGGGGGATCGTCATTCTATTTAATTTAGTCAATAAGTGTGTATTCTCAGAACAAAGACAAAAAGTAATAGTCTAAAGAGAACCTTCCACATAATATTCCCTAAAAGTAGCACCATTTTGTATTGAAACAACAACATGAAGGAAACATGTTCATGCCAACAACAATTCGAGCATGCTGCAATTACCTCCTTTTGTTCAAGTTTTCGGTCCAATTCTTTTAACTCTTTGTCCAATTTTTCTTGGAGTGAAGAATGTTCTAGCTCTTTTTCCTCAACTTCACCCTCATCTGCGGCAAGAAAAAGATTTGACTTGGATGATAGATCTTATAACTAAAATTCAAAACCTTTTGCACTGTCAAGCACAGAAAACGCAAACAAAAATGATGGGAATAGTTTAATTATATGTAAGGAGATGTTGAAGGCCATTTTTTGAAAGTAATGCAATGTGATACCTATGAATGATGCATTAGTATAGCCAAGAAAATATCATTTATCTAACTATTTAGTAAAATAAAGGGCTTTGCGGAACAAGGGACGTGAAAGGGAAAAATCACTCTCCAAACTGCAGGCAATGCAGTACAGTCAAATCTTAATTCTTAAATTAGATATACAGAGTAAGCAGGCTAACAAGTTAAAATATGGAAGAAAGTAACAACAATTACTAAGAAACTATAAACAATAAACGGAGTTAGAGCTTGTTCTATGTTACCTGAGATATCAATAGTTTTTTTGTCGGTGTTAGTCTTGTCCTCATTTATTGATGGAAACAGAACATTCTTGGAATGGAAACACTCATCGTCTGAATCAACACAATTAACAAGACGACTATGCTGCAAGTTCCTCGAGCGCAATATCTGGCCTTCCAACTCCTGAATTTTCGACACATAAGATTTTACCAAATCCAACTCCTGAAAAAGATTTCAAAACTTTGTGTTATCTAATCAATCATTCAATAAAAAATATGACAAAACAGACATAATTAGTGATACCTGATTTGGATCAGCATCAATCTCGTCCCAAGATTTACCCTTACGAGCTAATTCGATTTGCATCACCAATTTGTCCTTTTCCACCTAAACATTTGATAAACATGACTTGGTGTCATTGGTACCAATCAATGAAAGAACATCGCGACTACTAGATCATATGCGCAAAGGATGTAACCTGAGCAGCAAGAGCACGTTCTGATAAATGCTCAAAAGTGACTCGACGTTCATGAAGCTCTCGCAATAGTTCAGCATTGCTAGCTTCAAGCAAGGACACTTTATGTTTAAGAATCTGAGAAGCAAAAGATTATTAATCAGTCAAGTCCAATATACTAGGAGCGTATGGTTGTACTAGGTGATGAACTGACATACCTGAAGTTCATCAAATGGCGTACTTGCATCACCACGGTAAAATAACAACTCAGCTTGCAACTGGTCAATTTGACTTTTCATCCTTTGCACCTGGGCAGCCATTGGATCACGATTGACCTGTAATCGAGAAAAGAAAATACGAGTACAAAAGGAGGATAGGATAAGCACAAAAAGTTCAGGAAAAAGGGAAAGCATAAAGGAAAAGTATTACAAAACAAACTTACGACTGCTTTGTTCTGAATGTTGCGAGCACGATTTGCATATTTTAAAGTGTTCACGGTCTCTTCTGCATTTGTTTCAGCAGGACTAACACATGCTATACGATATTACAGAAAAAGATAAAATAGGGTTCATAAATGGAAATGTTAAGAATCAATTATAGAAAACAGAGATTCAAAAAAAATGGCATACCAATCATCACTGTTTTGCTATTTCCACCCAGAGAATCCTAGAAATCATATAAAAGGCAGAAGGAGAACATTAATTTAATATGGATGCAAAAATTGAAAAGATAAAAATACTCCCATACCTGTAACAAGCGAGTCAACTTGCTATCTCGATATGGAACATGGCCCCCTTCTTTCCGCTTCTTCTCATCCCCTAGAGCACTTATCACGTTTCCCAGAGCCAATAAGCCCTTATTAATATGTATACCTGAACCAAATAAAACATAGACTTAGACAATATTTTGAAAAGAACAGGTCCAAAACCATAATTCAGCTTTTCATTTAGGGTTGGAGTTTTTGAAGCTAAAACTCGTACGTTTGCGCCAATTTCCAAAGTAACGGATCAACTACCACTAATATTGGAACTAATAGTTGTGGAATACGGACGGAAAGGACAGTCCCCGCAGGATAGTTTGCTGTTTTACAAGGCTTCAGATGCAAAATGAAAATTTAAAATACCTTCTTTGAAACGCAAGCCATCCGCGCCTGTTCGTTTTGCCCTTTCTGACCCAGCAAGATCCACTAAATGTAGTTTTGCGCATAAAATGTCATCACCAAAATCATCATCATTTCCTCCTGGTGTGCAGTGCGCGATTTTCTTCTGCTCCATGGTTATTGTGAATATAGCATGCGAGCGACTGTAGAACAATTTAACATAGTAACGCACATGGTAACTGCTCTACTAAGAAGAGTACTGCACGATGTATAAAAGCTTTTCCCTACTGAACCTGGATTGACTGTTCATGTTGGTGCTCCCAGTGGCACGAGATAACGAACCACGAGAAAGATACGAGGCCATCTCCTCCTTAGTTCTAACCTCTGGTTCAGTCACCCCAGCAAGTGTTATTCCTCCATTCACCGTTTCCCTGATTTGGATAGGAACTCTAGCGGGCACAGCAGGTTTTACAACACTTGATCCTTCACCCTTAGTAAAAGCTGCCGAATTTGGATCAAGTAAATCGAACACCTCTTCCTTGAATATCTGTATTTCATCATATTCCAGAACTTAGCAAATCAACAAATGCAATTACCATCACAACCACAATAAACCAAAAACCACTTATTTACCTCAATAAACGATACTCTTATCAAAAAGTCGGTAGACTCTTTCAACGTCTCAACTGTAGTGAATATCCTGTCCATCACTTTCGGTATAATCCCACCGTTACTTTCTTCACCCGTGTAGTTAGTCCCCATCGTGTAGGTCTTCCCGGAACCGGTCTAATTCAACAATTTGAACCATGTCAGTCAGAATCAGCCTGTAAATTTAAATGTGCAAAAAAAAATTTTTTAAAAAGAGAAGCAGTTGAATAGACCTGTCCATAAGCAAGAACTGTGGCGTTGTAGCCATGGAAAAGTGCGTCAACCAACGGAGCTACACAATCATTAAATATCTCAGAGGAAGGAGATCCTGTGCTACCGTACACGTAGTCATAAGTAAACGTATGCGAGCCGATTTGCACCTAACACATTAACCGGTTTTCAATACCAACCAACATTTTCGATTCACAAAAAATCCAGTGGTAAGAAGAAAAGGTGATCACAATATCAACACGCAACGTCTCGGTTAAAAAACCAATATATTGCAACGGAAGCAGCTCAAACACGATACCTGAGGCTCTCCAGGGACGACGGTGATGCAGTCCGTACAACCATTAATAAGCTCCGGCGTGATTAACGGCCGGATGTTAACCGCAACTCGCACGCACTCCGTATTTTCCATATTCAAGAACTCCCAATGCCTTATATAAACCTACCACGAACCAAAACAAGAAAAAAAAAAAGGACACACACACACAGACACAAAGCTGAATAATCGCCCTCGCAAGAATGAAGGCTTGGAGGTGATTTCATGCATCCCAAAAAACGACGAATCTCGTCTTCGTCGGCTCCGGCGGTGACATCTCTAACACGCAGATAAGAAATGGGCGTTGAAATCAGGAGTGGATTAGATCACCTGAAACAAAATGAAACGGCTGTATGTTTTCTGTAGGTGATTTTGAATGCTACAGAGAACGTTTTTCTTTCTTTTTTTTGGGAAGATCGACAGAGAGCGATTAAATTATTGAATTGAATTGGACAAAAGGCGCTTTCAGGTCCGAATTCAAATTTGGGGTAGCAGCTCACGTGCTTTGCATGTGAGGAGAGTTACGGTGCAGTCCGGTCTACACGAGTAAACTAGGAAAATAGATGAACCGGATTCGATCGACAGGGATAGCTGACTAATTTGGGAGTTGCCACTGGCTTGGGTGCTCAAAATTATAATTTCTCTATTTTTACGGGGGGGGGAGTTGCAAAATATCTTCTGGTTAATAAGGGCTGTTACCGTTTCAAAGCTTTTAGTGGCTTGTATTTGTAACTAATACGAGGCAATTGACCGGTATTTAGTTTTATATTCTTATGTTGACATAGGTATGCTTAAAGTGGAACAAGTGATATTTTTATAAGATGTTATGCAATCACAAATTTCTCAATTAGAAGGTTTTGCGTGTACCATGCTCCATGCAATGTAGTAGTGAAAAATAATGTTCTAAAAATCGAACCGGATATCGAACTGGTCAAAGAAAAGGTTTAAAATTTCGAGGTTCAACAGGTAATGAACCGCTATAAAATCGGAATATAATAAATAAGATGAAAATTTTATAAGAATAAATAAAAATAAAATATTTTATTGAAATAAAAAATACACTAATGTCTATTATTATATAATGAATTAAAAATAAATAAATATAAATCCAATATAAAACTTAAAATAACAATAAAAATCAAATTTGTATTTCTGAAGGAGGTTGTCATAATCAAAAACTCCAAATTCTCCAATGCTATTTAAAGATTCGTAAACTACGCCTTTATCCAAAGTATTTCCATCAACTTCTTCTACTGCGTTAAAATAAATTACAAATTAGTAACGTATGAAATTAATCTCAATTGTAAACTTGTAATACAATATAATGTTAACTTAAATATAATCAAAATAAGATAATGAACTGACCATCGGTAGATGTTCTTAATTCATTCGGTGTGACGAATGCATTTTTGTCATAAATCGTCCTTTCAAGTTCATTATAGTCAAGATTGAGCGATGGTTCTTCTTCTTCGATCCAAAAATCAGTATGTTCAATACAAACAATATCAACTGGATCATATGTTCTCTTCTTACTAAGTGCTCTGAACACATAACACTACAAGAAAATTCAAGATTAGCGGAGGTATTTTTCTGACAGAACAAATTTCGCCGCTATTCATCGACAGAATTGTCATTTTCGTCAGTAAAAATGACACCTTTGTGACGGAACATGTCAACCGTCGGAAAAGAAAATTTCACGCAATATTTCCGACGGAATATAGCGACGACAGGGAAATCACCGTCGATAAAAATGCGCGAAACATTCGCGCAATTTATTAGCTACGGGTAAAAACTGACGGACAGGCTACGGTCGACATATTTGCCGACGGAAACAAGGCTACCGTCGATAAATTAAAAAATCTGAAAGATGAAAATTACATTACCGACGGAAGAAATTATACCGTGGGAAAATATGAACATAACCAACCAGTTCACCGACGGAAAAGACTGTCTGTCGGTGAGTTGATAAACATATCACCGATGGAATAAATCTAACCGTCGGTAAAGGCTTGACAAGACATGCTTTACCGACGGAGAGATCCAGTCCGTCGGTATTTGAGTTTTCACCAACCACTTTACTGACAGAAATTATCCGTCCGTCGGTGAGTTGGTAACAATATCACCGACGGAGGGGCCTATTCCGTCGGTAAAGGTCCAGTCAGCGGTTTAGATTATTTCAGAAGGCCTGTTTTACTGACGGAATTGGGATTCCGTCGGTATTTGAGTTTTTTTCGCTTAATTATGGCGTGTATTTACCGACGGAACAGTCATTCCATCGGTAACTGTCAGCACGCCGTCGACATGTTGTCTTGCGTAACCCTACTTTACCGACGGAACCGAGTGTTCCGTCGATAAATATGCGTCTTTGTAACCCCGCCGGCCCCCTCTCCTTCACCCCTCTCATTTGTCTTCTCTTTCTGTGGTTGCACTCTGATTCTCTTGAAGTTTCCGGCTCCTTTTCTGTAGTTTGAGGTAAACTTTATTATTATTGTGTTATTTTTGTAAGAAATGCATGCTAATGAATGAGATTAGTTTGAAATGAGATTAGTTTGAGATTAGGAAATATTATTAGTTTGAAATTTTAGAATTTAATATTTAATTGTGAATTTGTTGTGCATTTAAATATTATGATTAATTAGGAATAATGATTATTAGTAGTAAATATTAGTATAATTAGTTATATTTTTTGTTATATTTTGAGTATATATTAATTATCAGTAATAAGTATTAATATAATTAATTTAATTAATCTTATGAAGTTA
>JAOSBO010000006.1:7177538-7187588 GCA_027563915.1 Erythroxylum rotundifolium
TTTCATCATCTCCAAAAGATATATCATGAGCCTCTTTATTTTCCTTTTTCTTTTTTACTTGTTGCTGTAAATATTTTCCAATCATATCGCACACGTCAAGTGGTACTTTTTTGTAAGAAGCGATATTACCCCTACACCAGCAAGATGTTCTTTCATTCTAAAAATCCCTCCCCCTTTAAATATTCTATCGCAAAACATACAGTTATATTGGACATTCCCATCGGATGCTTGGGAGGAAGAAAAATAATTCCATGCTGGATCAAACGTACCACAAGTAGAGGATGATTCCATATTTTCCATTATGATTTAACTTAAAAAAGTATAAAAAAATAATCGGGTATGCTATTGTCAGGGCAAAAGCATACAACTTAAATAATTATCATTTATCAATTATAAATTTGTAATAAAGAAGACCAACAACAATAAAATGAATTAGAAAAGAGACCAACATATGCTACTTATTAAATTTTACTCTATAAATTTACTACATAATTGGGTTGATAATGTATGTTTGTTGTAATTTTATACTTGAAATTGTAATTTTGATCAAATTCTAAAATTACAAAATCCGTAGAAGCACCAACTATTAATTCCCTTGACCAACAAAAATACACCCTGAGTTTGAGTTATTACGTATTAGTTACACCAAAAATATGTAGCATACAAAAGTTGAGGCATAGTTGGATATAATTGGAAGACAACCTTCATATTTTGTAAATTTACATGTAGTTGGAAGAAATGCTTCTTATTGTGTAAATTGGTCACAGAGATATTTCTTAGATGACAATTTGAATTCATACACATAATGTCCTCTTCTTTTCTTGATGACAATTTCATCATTGATATTGTTAGATCTTATTGATGTAAGTTGCCTTGCGTTGACTTCTTTGAACATTAAGAGGAGTTTATTTATGAAGCAAAAATGGAGTCCCTGATTGCTTCTATTTTTTATAATGGATATAAGAAACTAGTGACAAGTACACTTTATCAATCTATTACTCGTTAAACTAACTAATACTTATCATATCATACCGTATGAGAGCCATTAAGTTTTAAAATGTGAACAAATATTCTCATGGGGTAGTGACCAAGTCTAAGTCCAATAATTTTGTTGACTTGCAATTAGGTTCTGTTCTGCCAGCAATCTATGTTTAATTAAAAAAAAGTTACTTTGTTATATGGATTGATTTTGAGCACATATTGATATTATGCTAAAGCATAACATTAATTTATTTGTAGTTGCATAATCAAGAATTTTCTTTTTTGTTTCTTTAAGGCCAACCTCAATAACACTAGACGACTTATTTATATGACAAATACTTTTTCCGTGTTACTCCATCCTAATTTGAAATTCTCAAAATCCTTGTCTACATAAGACCGATCGAGTGTCCTTCTTTCACTCCTACAATCCTATTCCTCTTATTGGATTTTCTTATGACTAATTGTACACTAAACCCTCAAGTAGTGTTCATTGTACCTAAAGTTCTGAAGTTTTTAACCCCGTGCCAATATAAAATTTAGAACAAGAACAAAAAAGTGAAAGAACTGTTGATAACTACTATTCATTCATTAGACTTACTCCTAACACATCTGTCAAAGCAGATCAATTCATATTATATGTTTATATAATCTATTCCAGAG
Organism: Erythroxylum rotundifolium; assembly: GCA_027563915.1. NCBI lineage: Eukaryota > Viridiplantae > Streptophyta > Magnoliopsida > Malpighiales > Erythroxylaceae > Erythroxylum > Erythroxylum rotundifolium. The sequence continues at coordinate 7,179,180 of JAOSBO010000006.1, forward strand.
AACAACAAAGAATAAGCTAACAATCAATCACCACAGATTAGAAACAAACCAATAGCTTACAAAACAAGACCAAATACACTCACTTTTTAAGCTTTGCTCCAACAATTGCTCCACTTCAAATAGCCTAACTGAAATTTTGATAGTTTTCAATTTTGGTGTTCAGATCAACAAATAGAGTTCTAAACAGAATATATGTAACCCAACTATCAATATCAGAGATTGCTATGAAAGAGAATTCTAATATTACAGAAGTTGATATAAAATAGAGTTTTAACTTCTAAATATTACAGAGATTGATATCTGATAGAGTTCTAATTATTACAGAAAATTTAAACCAACTGTTAATGTATTTCTAATTGTTATAGAAAACAAATTGATCAATAGTCAGTACTACTCCTTATCTATTAACCTTGAATAACACAAAACATGAACTCTAAAACTTGATATCCAAAATCAACATTTCAATCTGAAACAATTACAGTGAAGTAATCCATACAGGAGATGAATCCATAGATCAAAAGCATTATGTTCCAATTGCTGGCTCTAGGTACTCCAACCTAAATCACAATAACAAAGATTGAAAGAAGAAGCAGATTTAATGCAAACACGCCTCAGATACAAAAAAAATGGTAGTAACATTAAAAGGAATTACCACTCCAAATTATTCTCCCAATGTCAGGTTATTTGGTGGCCGAAACACGCAGCTCGTCAACGAATGAAGGGTAGCAGTATAACATGACCAAACACAAAAACACAGATCAATAAGAGAGGCAGTAATTTCAAGAAAGAATTAAAGATTTAACCTGAAACAATCATCATAGAAATGTAGACCTTACCCACAGTGTCTGCGTAAGGAAAGCCACAGCAATCGCCCAAGGAGAGTTAATAGGGCTCGACTTTTGCATCTATGGGTTACTGCATATATGGCGAGAGAGAAATCTAAACTAGCGAGAGAGAAATCTAAGTTGAGAGGAGAGGAGAGGAGAGGAGAGAAATCTGAGCAAATGGTTAGGGACGACGAGCAAGAGACAGAGATCGAAGTCTCAATCGCCAGTCGCCCTCGCTATTTTCTAAGATTCTGAAATGTGGAAGGGGCGACCGGTGAGAGATGAATCGAAGTCTCTCACCCTCAATCGCCAGTCGCCCTCCATTTTCTCAAATTTTGAAATATAGAAGGGGTGACTGGCGATTAGGGATTTTGTTTCATCGAATCGGTTACACCGGTTTAACGAAAACCGGTCAGTTCTCCAACAAACCGGTTAGTTTTTATTTTGAAAGGTTTTTTGTTAAAATCGAACCGGACCACTGACCATTTCAGACATTTTCAGGTCCGACCGGCTGGTTCGGTCTGATTTTTAAAACATTGGTTAGTCATCGATTATACTTGGTAAGATTTATTAAATACATTTTAAAATGTAAAAACGTAAGATTAAATTAACCTATGATGTCATTAAAATTTAAAATTTGCAATATTATTAAAAGTGATTTACATTTTTATTTTTAAATTTTACTTAATTTTATAACACTAATTAAAATTATTCAAAAATATGTTTCAAATGCATAAAATTTTAATTTATTAAAAAATCAATCTATCATTAATTTCATAATTAATGGTGTTAGTGTAGTTCATTACATAATTGTAATGTTAATTTTTTTATAAGTCAATAATTGTGTGGTACTTAATAATTATATTTTAAACGTTTAAAGAAAAAGAAGAAAAAGCAATTAACCCCGAATCTCATCCATTACTTTGATTTACTAAACACTTGATCATAGTATTTACAATGTTCTAAAAATCGCACTGATTTGATTGGTTCAACAGTGAAAACTTTAAACCAGTCAATTTTTGATTAATTTTTTATTTTTATTTTTAATTTTTCAGTTTGATTTAGTTTAATAATTTGTTGTTAAAAGCTAATCAATTTATTAATTAATTGGTTAGTTTTATAAATTAATATGTTTTTATCAACCAAAATAAACCAGTTAATTTTTATTTAATAGTCTCTTTTTTCAATAAAACTATTTGTTATGAATATGATGAAACCACCAAGACATGATGGTCTAAATGGTTTTTTCTTTCAAAAGACTTGGTCAATTATTGGACCTACAGCTAAAGAGGCTATTCACAACTTCTTTGAAAAGGGGGTTATTCCAAAAGAGTTCAATAAAACATTTATCTGCTTAATTCCTAAAATTTCTAACCCCTTTATTTTTAGTGATTTCAGGCCTATAACATGTACAAGGTTTATTTAAAAAATTATTGCTAAAATCTTAGCAAATAGATTGAGGGGGGTTCTCACTCTTATTATCGATGAGAATCAAAATGCTTTTGTGAAGGATAAAAGCATTGGTGATAATATTCTAATTGCTTAAGAACTTCTAAAGGATTATACTAGAAGGAACTCTCCCCCAAATTTGTGTTATTAAGATTGAATTCAGTAAAAGCCTTCGATTGCATTAATTGCCCATTCCTTTTCTAGGTTCTTAAGGCTTTCACCTTCCCTGACATCTTTATCAACTGGATTAAGGCTTGTGTCTCCACTATAGTCTATTGTGTTCTAATTAATGGCACCCCTATGAAATTATTAAGGGGAAAAGAGGGATTAAATAGGGAGACCCTTTGTCCTCTTATATGTTCATTCTCTGTATTGAAGTGCTCTCTCAAATGTTAAAGATTAATGTATCACATAATCCCTAAAGATCCATGTATCTCATAATCCCAAATTTAAGTTCCATTCCAAATACAGAAGAGTTTCTCTTACCCATCTCTATTTCACAAATGATCTTGTTCTCTTCTCTGAAGCTCATTTGAAATCTATATTAAGCTATTGATTGATACATTTAATGGCTTTATTGAGATGCCAGGCCTCAAGGTGAATCTTAATAAAAGTTATTTTGTCCTCACCAACTGTGGAATCTCTATAGGATAATGTTTCCACCCTAACATGAATGAATTGGCAATTCTCGCTTTGCATTATCTAGGTCTACTAATTACTACTAGAAGACTTTCTTTCAATGAATTTCTTCCACTAATTGAAAGAATTCAATGGAGAATTAGCAAATGGAAAAATAGATTTCGTTTCTTTGGAGGAAGGGTTCAGTTAATTAAGACTGTCATATGCTCCTTATACTTGAGCACACATTTTCCTCCTTCTAAGAGGTTAGTTAAATCCATTGAAAAAATGATGAAAGAATTTCTATGGGGTAAAGCAAATGGAAATTCAGGTCTCTCTAAGGTTAAATGGGTAGATTTGTGTAACTCAAAAAGAAAAAAGGGATGGGAATCATCTCTATAAGGTTAGCTAAATCAACCCTCTCTTAGTTCTTTAATCAACTTTTAAAGATAAAGGATGAGGTAGCCAACGGAGTTATGTTGCAAAACAGGGAATGGGAAGTCTGCCTTTTTATGGTGCGATAACTGAACTAGTTTTGATCCCTTATCCCAAAACCCTAATGTTGTCTTTTCTTTCTCAAGTCTATATTACAAGACTAAGGTTATTGTGCTTATCAATCATAATGACTAGGTACATTTTCCTGAAGTAATACAACTGTTGAAACCTTCTTACTCTTTTGATCATAATATTCAAGATAGCTACCTTTGGCTTAGAATACCTAATAGCTTGTAGGAACTGGGTATATACTTCAAAGTAAGATATTCCCTAATATAGGGTTATTTAGAATAACTTCCTAAGACCCAGTACAACTTTCCTTATTTGGCTAATGGTCAAGAATAGAATTGCTATTATAGACAGGATACATTTCATGTTAAATATAAATGGAATTTGCTGCTTATGCAAAAAAGAAATAGAGACAAAGGATCATCCATTCTTTCCCTACCCCTTCTCTAACTCTATCCGGAATAGGACTAGAGAATATTGCTAGTATCTAAATTATCTAAAGTCATAGGATTAATGAGACTGGACATTACGGATAGACTAGCACATGTCAAATTCCTTGATTTGATCAAGCAGTGAATCTCAGAAACTGTGAATATGAGATATTTAGAGTTGAGATGTGGATGCTTACTAGAGGTAGTAAGTACATTGGATGACCTACCATGAGATCATCACATGAATGTCCTATTCTAATTTTAGTGACAAGCTCATCATAGCAATGGTGCAAGTATCCTTAGACTTGAGGTACTTAAGGATATCTTGGGTACTGATTATTGCTTTGACTCCATTCCTTATTACCTTGCAGAGGTTGCTCATAGGGTGCTGATTGGGTACAGCTTGAGGTGTTCGAAGGTAATTGACTAGTCAATAGAGGATTCACCACTTCTGTGATAGCAAAGATGATACCCGTGATCTCTTATCAGGGTCATTATTTGGAAATCTCTGGTTGGAGTACATGTGTCATGAAGAATGTCTTTATTGACATATAGAGTAATGAGTCTTAGGACGAGAACTGATATCACTTAGGCTAGATTTGATGTAGTCAGTTTAGTGAGAGTTGACACTTTGCCTATACTTATAACTAAGTAGGGTATAGCATGGTGAAAGGACGAATTACACAATAATTGTCTATGGGAGGGTTCATGAGATGGTTCCTGACGAGCACGGATTCGTTCGTCAAACCACTTACTTTTTAGTCAATTGGGGGTCATGATGTGTTGCTAGATGTTGCTCATGACTTGATTGGATTAAGTGTTAATCCAAATGGCCAACATAATCGATAACCTAATGGGTCACGTGCATAAGAGTGACTCGGAGGATTCATAAAATAGTTTTGGATAGAGATCCATTATATGGAGAGTGATAGAACCAAATGGATCCCAATGAGATCGCGACGTTGATATTGCTGAAATAGATCTCTGGTGTTTTTTTCGGCACCCGTGACCCAGTAGAACCGATCCCAGTGTGACCAGACCACCTCAGCATTTATACCTCAGCATATATATATATATATATTTATATATGTGTGTGTGTGTGTGTGTGTGGAACGTGGGAGATGAGAGAGGCTTCTTTAAAATTACGCATTTATTATCTTTAAATGATAAAAGGCAAAAACAAAAAGCGAGTAATATGATAATAATCGTGAAAATGGTTAAGTAAGTAATCTTCACGATTCTCACCTAATTCTCACCATCTTTCTCATTTTCTTCCTCTTCATTCTCTTTCATGGTTTTGCTCTCCATAGAACAAAGAAGAGAGCCAACACTCTTGTTTTTGTACTAACTATTTCTGGATCAAAGAGTTTGATTCGGTTAGTTTCTTTGATCTCTGTGTGAATACCGTTAAAGACGATCTGTTTTGGTCATTGTAGTTTGCGATAACCTAGTGAGTAAAAAATTGAAAAATGAAGGAGACTACACATAAGGTACATGATTGTTATATAAATGATTGATTTGTGTAAATGTCATGAATTCCTATATATATATATATATATATATATAGCTCCTAGACTTCGGGAAGGTCCTGGAACAAAATTTTCATTTTCCGCACCACGTGTATATGATGCACGCACTGGGATTTTCCTACATTAACTGTCAAATTCATTCATAGGGGTGGTTACTATCCCAACTACACAAGCTACCACTTCACGCTAGAAGCTGAAGGTGTTGATTCTAACCATAACTTCTCAAGAGATATGGAAGGAGAGGAATATGAGGAAGTCTCAAAATAAGGAATGTTCCAAAAATTTATTGGTATAAAATAAATCTTACAGAGTGTAATGGAACATATAATATCCTGGAAAATAGAGCATGATTAATAGAGAAAAAGCTTTGATTTAACTCTTACCTAGACTAAGATCGATCCTATATACATTGCTCCTGTGAGTTCTTCAAACTAAAATCCAAGCCTAGAAAACATGGAACAACGATTAAAAGAAGTAAGAATAAGAAGATGCTTACATCCAGCTTGAAGATTCTATGCCATGATCATGGTCTACTTAAATTTTTCCATACACACTATATTTTTCATCCGATCTTTTATGCGTGTGACCCTTAGGTTCTCGTTTATTTTAGGCCCTTGAATTAACTCTTAATTCAAGCAAATCATGAAGGGTTTCATGATGCCAATTTGCGGAATATTATTGGATTAACACACAAACTCTTCGATAGTTAATTATATAACTTATGAACCTTTCCCTAGATAATTACCGTGCAATTCGTCCTTTCACCATACTATACCCCACTTGGTTCAGAGTATGGGCTATGTGTTAACTTCCACTAGAATGACTATGTCATATCTAGTCCAAGTGATGTTAGTTCTTGTCCTGGGTTCTAATTACTTTATGTGACACTGAAGACTCTCTTTGTGACACATAACTGCTATGGCTAGAGATTCCTAAGTAGTGACCCCAACAAGAGGCCGTGTGTATCATCTCCTTTTATCAGGAGTGGTGAATCTTTTATCGGCTACTCAATTTCCTTCGAATATCAATAATTGTACCCAATCACCACCCTAAGAGTGACCTCGTCTTGAGGTAATAAGGAATGATGTCAAAGCACAAGATTGGTATCCAAGACATCCTTGACTACCTTAAGTCTAAGGATATTTGCACCGTTGTCATGACATTAATCATTGACATTCGATAGATCATCCGTATGATAATCTCATTTTGGGTCATCTGATGTACACACTACCCTTAGTAAGCATCCACATGTTAACCCTAAACATCTCATACTTACAGTTTGTGAGATCCACTGCTTGATCAAATCAAAAAGTATAACATGTGCTAGTCTATCTGGATTAATAATGTCCTGTCTTATTAATCATATGACTAGGGATTATTTAGATACTAATATAATTACACATGAAAGGAATCTCATTATCATGATCTTATTATGATTTCCTTCATGCTATGTTTTGTATCACAGACTTTATTATTTCGATTTAAGATCAATATCGATTCATATATAAACGAATATCAAATTAATGAAAAATGCCTTTCACTTTATTAATCAAAATAAAGTTTGTATATAAGTCCTAAAGCTGATGGCCTTTAGAGCACTACTTTAACAATCTCCCACTTGCACTAAAGTCAATCGCTTTTGTATCTAATATCATAGGCGAGCATATTAAAATCAAATTTCATTTGAGGAAGTGGCTTAGTCAAAGGATCAACGATGTTCTAATCTGTAAGCACTCTCTCTATCTTCACATCACCTCTATCAATTATCTCCCTAATCAGGTGATATCTCCTGAGTACGTGCTTAGACCTCTGGTGAGACCTTGGTTCCTTTGCTTGAGCAATATCCCCATTGTTGTCACAATACAACAATATTGGGTTTACTATGCTCAGAACCACTCTAAGTTCCATAATGAATGTCTTGATCCAAACAACTTCTTTCGCCACTTCTGCAGCTGCAATGTACTTTGATTTGGTTGTCCAATATGCAGTCGTCTCTTGTTTGGAACCCTTCCAACTGACTGCTCCACCATTCGGTGTTAAAACATAACCTAGTTGGGATTTGGAGGCATCCTGGTCAGATTGAAAACTGAAATCTGTATGCCCACTCATTACGAGATCTCCATTTTCATACATCAAGAAAACATCCTTAGTCCTTCTCAAGTACTGTAGGATATTCTTGACAGCCACCTTGTAACCCTCACTAGGATCCAATTGATATCTACTCGTAATATTTAGAGCATACGATATATTGGGTCTTGTACATAATATAGCATACATGATTGATCCTACTATCGAAGCATACAGGATCATACTCATGCGAGTCCTCTCATCTTACGTCTTAGGACACATAGATTTTGAGAGTTTTATCCTATGAGGCATGGGAAGAAATCCTTTCTTGGACTGCTCCATGCTAAACCTATTTAGCATTTTGTCTATGTATGTTGACTGTGAAAGACCTACCAACTTCCTTGATCTATATCTATAGATCTTTATTCCCAATATACAAGTTGCTTCTCCAAGGTCTTTCATGGAAAAATTCCGAGACAACCAAGTTTTGACTGATGCAAACTCGAGACATCATTTTCTATTACTAATATGTCATCCACATATAACACAAGGAATATGATAGCACTCCCACTAACCTTCTTATACAGACAAGGTTCATCAGGATTTTGTGAGAAACCAAACTCTTTGATTGTCTCATCAAATCAGATATTCCAACTCCTAGATGCTTTCTTCAATCTATAAATAGATTTCTAAAGCTTGCATACCCTTTTGCCATCTATGGATATGAAGCCTGTTGGGTCCCGATTTTAGGATTTTATTTTTTTATTTTATTAATATTTTCTTTATTTGATTAAATTATCTAGCATGAAAATAAATTAGAATTTATGAATTAGGAATTTTTGGAGTCTAATAAAGTGTATTTTAAATTTGTTATGGTGGTATGGATTAAAGGAAAGAATTAAAAATTAAGTAAAGGGGTTAATAGGAATTTCCTAATAAAAGAAGGGGCAAATTGGTCAATTCACATAATATTTGCATTAAATG
>JAOSBO010000006.1:7201929-7248933 GCA_027563915.1 Erythroxylum rotundifolium
ATTTATCGTCTTTATTATATATTATTTTAATTTTTATATATCGCACACCCTTAAAAAAAATTCTAGATCCGTCACTGTTCACACGTGACCAATTAAGGATTAAGTGCTGACAAAACAAAACAAGACAAGGACCGGGTACGTACAAGCACGCAAGGGGGCCTAACACTTTGTAGTTCAGACTTTTCTTGTGCATCAAGACAAAACAAAACAAGACAAGGACCTGGTACTTCGCTGTCCGAATTTTTATCCATGGAATTGGCCCCTGTACAAGCGCGCAAGGGGATCTAACACTTTGTTGTTAGGACTTTTCTTGTGCATCAAAACAAAACGCTCCGTTGCTCAAATTACAATACAAGATTAAAATAGATCAATCAAGTTTCACTTCTAGTATCTTATTAACTAGGCACGTTTCTGTAAGTCCTTCACACCTATAAACGTCCTATGTCACCATACGAAACGCGAGAAGGAAGTTGAATAGTGACTTTTAGCTGCAAATTCAAGCTTATATAAAATTTGACAAAGCCTGAAACTTTCGGCCATATCTTAACTGGGGCCAAGTGAGTGAACCGGGTTTTTCATTCCAACGTGTTTCGATTAATCATCCCAGCTTCTAAGTTGACTTGCTTGTTCTTTGAAACAATTGGTCTACAAGTGGACTTACCAATTTTTAAATTCTGTATGATTTCTGATAGCCTACTCTTTAGGGACTCATTGCATTCATTGAAAATAGAGTCCCATGTAGTCATACATGATTCGATTACCACCACCTTATTGGTCTCTAGCTTTTCCCATGCATTCCAAAGATAGAAATAAAAGCTAGTGCTTCAAACCATATAATCTTTGAAGCGTCGATTGCCTACTTGTCCATTACAATTGAGATGAAGGAGACAATGAAGAGGATAAAGCAATTGGGGATAAATTTAGGGTTCAAACATTTGCGTAATTTAGGAATTTGGGTTTATCAAGGTTTACTAGAATAGGTTAGATTAATTAATTTTATTATAATTAATAAAAACAATTAAATTAATAAAATCATATTAAAACTAATTAAATTTTTATTAAAATAGATGGACTCTATAGTACAAAGTGTCACATGGCATTATAGGCCCATAAGTGCATTAAAAAATAATACAATCCTATAATGTTGTGGTGGCAAAAAATGACAAAGATATGATTTATGAGTTTTTCTGGCTTTGATTTAAATGTTTTATAAGCATTAATATTTACTTTAAATGCTTGAAATATTAAGGTCTATATTTAATTTGTATTTTCATAAAATGTTAAAATAAAAAATTTCCCTTTTTCATTGTTAATGTTCCATTGCTTATCCTTTTTCCTCACCTACTAACATTTACATTTCACACCTCCTTGTCGGTCCCACATTATCCCTCTTTTTCTCTAAACTTACCAAATATGCTCCATGATTTTTTATTTTTTCTAGTGTAAAAGTTAATTTCTCAAAAAATATTGAAACAAATGAGTAGAAGAGTCATTTTTAATTTTTTAATAATAAAACTCATATTCTTTGAATACGAGTTAAATAAAGTCAGAAACAGAAAACAATTCACCAATTATATCTTTTACTAAGTTACATTTATCATTAAATAGCAAAATTTGTAAAACTTCGTGTACCTTTTTATTACTAAGGATTATTTATTTATTTATTTATTGATATAAATGACAACATCATAAAAAAAGAAAATCTAACAAAAAGTTCAAAAAGTCAAGAATATTCCAATATTACATGAGATGAAGACAAATATTATAACCTTGTTCATAAAGAAATTATTACATGCCAAAATAAATCCAAAACAAAAGAGATAATATCAAATAATATATTATTAAGATAACATCTTATCAAGGAGCGTTTATAAAGTTTCCATTAATGATGAAAAATTTTATATATTACATATGAGATTCATTGCCTCTTCTTGGTTCGAAGGTGATTCCCTTATATTTGTCTAGCTTTTGATTAGAGTTCTTCAATATGTGACTGCCTCATCCACTTATGCCCATATTTTTTTTTATACATGCTTAAGTCTAACTTTCAAAAATACATACTTGAGCCTCATCCCTTTCACCCCCATTTTGACAATTAACTTCCTAAATTGTTGTGCACCTTGGTGACATTTTCTACTTGAATCTATATGTCTTTTATTCAAGTATAATATAAGGTAAAATACTTCTACATAGTTTCTTCTTTAATAATAAAGAGTTGGTTAACTGATTGATAACAATTTGGGAATTAAATTTAACCTTTACCTATCAAATATGTAAATGTTTCATCATTTTGTCTTGCATATTAAAACCTCATATCTAATTTTGTTATTGGAGGTCTTGAACTCATGTTTTTGAAAGCTCTTAATGTTGATATCATATAAACCTTTAATAAAAATATCATCAATGCTTCCATCATTGTCTGACGCTCCATCAATGTTGCTCACCCAAATGGGCAAAAGTTCCAAGGAAATTTCATTTAGATAAAAAATACTGGTAAGAATGGTGAATACCAATAAGTTTGCTAATAACTAAGATTGTATCAAAGTTAGCAAAGCAAATATGTTCTCAAATTGATAAATTCGACTGACCACTTGACCATCCTTCCTGAAGTTTAAGGTTTATACAAAATTTTTCAATATATAGTAGGTTTGTCACAACAACTTCAGGGTGAGCTTGGAAGTACGGTCTTAATTTTCTTATTAATGTGACAATAATTAATATCACATTCTTCATTTAAGTATATCAAGTTTTAGGCCCTTGAAAGATCTTACTTACAAAATACATGAGCTTTTGGCTTTTTTCTTCTTGTATTAACACTAAACTAAATGTCTTTTTTGTGATTGAGATGTATAAGTACATGTTTTATCATTCTGGGAGATCGTAAGCAAAGGTGGATTCTATAAATTTTTTTTAGACCCTCAAATGTCTACTAGCTTTCATTGCTCTATTTAATCAATTTTCTTTACCTTAATATTTAGAATAATGAGAAATTTCATTCAAAGGACAAAAAAAGAAAATGAGATAATTTTTTTAATTTACTTGAGAAGTTTTGTGCTTCTTTTAACGCCTATGGTGGTGCCATATCTATGTTTGCTCTAATATTTTGAATGTTAGTTTATTCCCCTTTAACTCATTATTAATCCTAAGAAGTTTATATTAGAAGTTCTAAGCACACACTTATTGTTACTTAGTTTCATTCTATACTTTTTTAAAAAGTGTTTTTAAGCATTTTTGTAGATTTGCTAAGTGATTTCTCCACATTTCATCTTTAAAATCATTTCTTCTAAATACACTTTAATATTTTGGTTGATTTATCCATAAAATATTGAATTAAAGAGAATATGATAGGTTGATATGTATGTTTAGTTTGAATGGCATTATCTTGCAATAATATGTTCCGTTATATGTAATAAAATTCAATTTTTGTCACCTATATATGTGTGTGGATCTAGTTATAACTCAAGTATATGTCTATAAAACTCAACCATTTGTGGCTAGCTTTGACATCTATAATTTAGTCAATCTTTAGAAGCAAGTGAATATTCTTTAAATAAACTTTGTCTAGATTTACAAAATCAATAGATATGTACCATTTGTCATTAGCGTTTTCATCGATAACCATACTGGTAAGCCAATTTGGGTATACTACCTCCTTGATAAAGATTGCACTTAAAAGTTTACTCGCCTCTTCCTACATTGTATATTTTTATTCTCTTAAAAAGATTTGACATCAGGTTTCACATTTAGCCAACGGATTATTATATGACTTAATTCCTTTTATGTCTAAAAAGACTTGTTGATAATTTTTTTAAAATTTTCATTTTGTTACGTTGCTCCTCATCCATATCAACTTTTATTCACAATACCCTATCATGGATCACATCCTCGACTTAGATTTCTCAAATTTCTTTTACTCTTTGTTTTAAATTTTTTCTATGTAAAATTGATATCGATTTGTTTGATGTTTATTTCCTATGATGGGTTCTTCTTTTTTAGTGAAGCCACATTGAACTATCTTGAAATTTGATGGTACTTTGAGGCTTTCTTATAACCCTCTCCACTGAAAACTTTATAAATAGCTAATATATTGATAGGATAGCTCTTATTGCCTATAAAAAATGACTATAAAAAGTGGTGTTATAGGTAGCGAGTCTGTGTATGACTTAAAACTACATTATTTTGGTGGTTTATGTAGGGGTGTTGCTTAAATGTTGATGGAGTTGTTGTGATTCCTTACCTAAAAGTCTCATAAAATAGAATATAGATAGAGTAACCATCGTTAACTAGGATTCTTTTACTTTTGAAGTTTGTAATGTTCACTTTCACGAGCACTGTGTCTTCATGAAGTTTATGTTGTCTTATCAATTCCTCTTTCTCAAATATAATCTACTTTATCACTTGTTGTCCCTTTATTTTAATGTTGATTAAGGCATTTACTTGATTATTTTATGCAGGCCTCTTTAATTGAGATTTGTTGCAAGTAAATGCTATCGCCACTAGATGGAAATTCATTAAATATATTATGGAAAGACCAAAATCACTCTAGCTCCAAGGTGGATTCATACAATGACAATTAATGTTTGACAATTATCAATTGACATTTATGTTTGTTAGTACTAATAATGCCTCTTGTAGTCATGTTATTTAAACCTAACATAAAAGATACACTTGTTTTTCTAAATCTCTATAAAAACAAAGCATAACTTCTAGCAATTTCATATCTTATTTATATGTTTATAAAAAGTGTTCAGGAGATTAAGTAAGCACGGCGGCCCTAGCCAGCTTCAAATCTGTCATCATAGAATATGGTTGTCCTCCCTATAGAAACCCTCAATCAAGTTGTAAGCTGAGCCAGTACTAAAATAGCCATTAGTTGAAGCCCCCCCAAATCGTGTGGTCCTGGCCGAAGCTGCTACGTGGAGGACGAATGGATGCAATATGCATGCGGATTTGCCGTGGGAGGAAAGTTGTAAAACCCTCCCAAATTCAACAGCCATTAGTATCCACATAATGTGCGACCTTGAGATCGATAATATCAGTAGGTAGGTTCGTGGTTGTGTATCTACTGAGAGGACCAAGATCAACAACCTAAGCATCCGTCCAGAACTTAACCGTCAAATCGTTGCCAACAACCCACTTGATACCACGATGAATAATGTCCCATGTAACAGCAATTCCTCTCCACAACATAGAGCCACCCTTTGCGTCAATATTTGATGGGAGAGGCAATATGGAGAAACCATATTTAGCACACAAGACTCGAACCCAAAGAACATTGGGTTTGGATACGAGTGTCTAGCCGAGTTTACAAAGTAGAGCATCGTTTGTACCACGAATTTTTTTCAATCCCAAGCCCCCCATATCCTTTGGTTTACAAGCAGTAGCCCAGTTAACTAGGTTAATTTTCTTGCAGTTGCTATCGGATCCCCATATAAAATCGCACATCATTTTTTCTAAGTCATCACAGAGAAGCCAAGGTAAGTGCACGGTTTGCATGGTAAACATAGGTAAGGTAAAATAAAAAACCCTATTTTGTTATTTATTGCTTCTCTAGACATTTATTCCTAACAATTACTAAGAACGAAACACTTATAAAGTGTTTAACAAAAAGAAGCCTGTCAAGTGTTTAATAAATTGATATTAACATCTCAAGTCAAGAACTTAAATTCCAATTATAATCGGATTGATGATGCTATTGCAAGTATCTAAAGGTAGTTAACAGACATTTCAAGTAGGGCAAATAGAAGAATTAAGGTACTGGAAGATGTCTTGGCTCTATTGAGGAACAATATTGCTTTAGGGGGTGGCATAAACTAGACCCACTCTTAAAATCTAATAATTAACCATCCTCGCTTAACGAACTAATATGTTTAGACATTAGGAAAAAGCAAATCTTATCAAGAAGATGACATATTTACCCTAAACAACATATGATTGATTTAATTTACTTTAACTCTAATTTTTGTATAAAAAGAAAGAACATGATAGAAAGCACAAATGCAAGAGACAAAAGATGAGGTTGAAGACAACAATAAGATCATTTTTTGAGTAATTATTTTATCTTATTAAAGCATTATAATTTTCTTTTTAATTTTATTGATTTCAGCAATATATTCAAACTTTTTTTTAGGAATTTTAATGAATTTAGTCACTAAAGGCAAACACAAAAGTTACAAGCAAGCTATAAAGAGCAATACATATTTGTTAAGGCAATATGGGTTACATTAGAGAAAATAACTAACTACCTAGGCATCATAAGAGTTAAATGTTCCACATTCTAAGCCAATATTCCTAGTTCTGGAAATTTAGCTTGTCTAAGCTAAGGTATCTTCTGATTTGTAGGAACAAATTGTTGTGAAACTGCTCCTTAGATGAGCTTCTATTTTGAAATATTCAAAGGTTCCTCTCCTTCTAGATAGCCTTGATAATAAAAGAGAGAGCTATGCAAAGCACCATTTAACAGGATCATCGGAGAGTGAAAGTTGACCATACCAAGCCCTAAAAGAGTTCCAACAATTAGGAGTATTCATTATGCAACATTTATGTAGGATCATCTTCCAGCTAGTATTAACAAACTCGCATTGGAAGAATGGATGTTTGTAACTTTCCTCAGCCATCTGACATAGGCTGTCCCAATTAGGTATACTGAGAAAGCATGTCAATTTGTTTATTGTTGGTAATTTATCCTTTAAAGCTTTCCACAAAGTAAAAGTGGCTCGAGGATGGTAGTGCTTCATCAAAACAACCTTGGTCCAGGAAATTATGTTAAAGTGCTTCTGTGAGAAATGCCTACAAGAGTTGTTGGTGAAGGTCCCGTTTCTGTAGTGCTTCCAGATAGTCTTGTCTTTCCCTCCAAGCATGTTAGTTTCATGAAGTTCATGAAAAACAGAAACAGGGACTACATCTTGTGTAAAGATTTGCCTATCCCTTAGAGCTTCCTCAACTATAATGTTCTGGTCAAGAGTAGTTCTAAGACAGTCCATCTCTTGCAAGTTGATTAGAGGGCCACAAGACAACTAGTTGTCCAACCAGAAATTGATTAGTTTAATTACCATTCCCAACTAGAGTGACAAATTCATATATTATGATATCTCTTATTTTTAGGATATTTCTCTAAGTGGATGTGGAAGTATCTTTGATTTTAACATTGTAGATGTTTCCTTCCTTGATGAATATACTATGAACCCATTTACACCATATGGATTGCTTATTAATCAATAATTGCCAGTCTTTTTGCCATATGTATTGTGTTCATCATTTTCAGTGAGATAATCCTAAGAGCCCCTTTATTCTCGAGTAAACAAACCTCATTCCACTACAGTTTATCCCTCCTGGTCTATCCATACCATAGAAACTTGTTGTAGATCTTCTTTATGATTTTAATTATTTTTCTAGATATAACCAAAGGAGTAGACCAGGAAATGTTGATGCAATTTAGTACAGAGGATATGAGTTGGATCCTACCTGATGTAGAAAGAGACTTAAAGCTCTAGGATGCAATTTTACTTTTGATTCTTTCAACTAGCAAGGAAAAATCAGAAGGAGTAGGATTAGAACTTGAAATTGGAATATCAAGATAAACAATTTGCAAAGGTAGAAAGCTGAAACCAGTGATGGACTGGATAGTTAATTCACACTCAAAAGCAATTTTAGACAATAAGAAACTACTTTTTATACAACTTACTTCCAAATCAGAGAGGTTGCTAAATATTTTCTTCAGGGCCTTTATTATTGTAGAGACTAAAGTCTGATCTGCCTTAGAAGATAGAATAAGATCATCCACAAAGCTCAAGTTTGTAATCCTTATATTCTTGCACTTGGAGTGATATTTAAATGTTTTATTTCATTTTACCACAACTTTAAGAGTTTAGATAAAGACCTCCATAACAAGAGCAAAGAGATATGGAGAAAGGGGTCACCTTGTCAGATTCTTTTAGAGCTTTAAAGTGTTTCCTAGGCTTTCCATTCACCAACACTTTAAAAGTAAGAGTTGTGACATATTCTGAGATCCATTGTATAAATATTTGTGGAAAATCCAAGGCTTGAAGGGTATTTAGAATAAAATTTCAATCAACACTATCGAAATCTTTTCTCAGGTCTACCCTAAGAAAGTAGTTCCTTCTTCCTCTTATAAAACCATAGGCTTTGACAAGTTCTCGCAATAGCAGTATATTGTCTTCCATAACACGACTTGGAATGAATGGCCTTTGAGATAAGTCAGTGTACTTTCTCAAAACTATTTTTAGTCTTTAAGCTAGCACCTTGGAGATGATTTTATAAATTATATTGCGACATGAAATTGTCCTAAAATATTAGAAAGAGTTATGCTCACTAGCTCTGGGAACAAGAGTGACGGAAATAATATTAAATTCTATCAATAGCTTTCATTTGTTAAAGAACTCAAGAATTGCATCAATCACAATAGGCTTACTTAGATGCCAGGCTTTGTTAAAAAATGAAGGATTAAATTCATTTGGACTAGACATTTTGTAAGGATTCAATGTCTTCAAAGAGTCTTCAGTCTCCTGCCTAGAGATAGATTGAGTCAATCATTCAGCATCTTGAGCAGTAATTCCAAATTGCACAAGTCAAATTTCCCATGAAGCAAGGAATGCTCTCGATTTTTATGCATCAGTAAAACTTTTTTTTTTTGTTGATTTCTGTTTCTGTCTCCTCCTTTCATCTATTCAATCCTCGACCTTTGTCTGCATGACAAACCTTTCGTAGTTTTGTTAAAACGTGGACTGGGGATTAGCTTGGAGCAATGTTTGAATGCTCTTAAGGGCAGTTCTTGTTGTATTCGGAAGATGGTGAGTGTTACCCATGTTAAGGTTTCAAACCTATTTTACTTGTCAGTTTCCACTGCAGTGTTTTACAATTACGGAAACAAATTGAACTTTATTGCCATTTAAACATGATAAAGCTGGAAGAAGTACGTTTATCTTACTTTCAAAAGTTAAAAGAGTTCTCACTTTGGAAAGCGGAGCCGGAAACCAAACATCAACACTTCACACATCTCGCACGTTACCAATTCTAACACGTCAAGGCGCCGCGTAAAACTTCACGGTTGGGATCCCAAAAAAAAAAAAAGAAATAATAAAATAATCGAAACGAAATCCAAAACTCTAAGATCCTTGTGGTCCAGGTGCAGCGAGGAGGACTCAACCTTTGGCGCACGTTAGAGTAAATCCAGTACATCGATGATGTTGCCAACCCTTCAAAGCCATAAGCGTTTAGCTTACAATTGAGAAATGTACGGTGTAATTTGTCATTCTCTCTCTTAAGAAGGTAATCTATTCACGTTACTTTTTCTCCAGATTTTTCTCGGAAAGTATTTTCTGTTTGTTTCTCGGTGAAAAGAAACGTTTTAGTCTTATTTATCATAGCTTTTTTTTTTCCTTTGTGAAAATGAGGAAAATAAACGAATGGTTGCTTTATAACAGGTTATAATTGTTCGTTTCTGTGATTCCGTTTGTAGCCTTGGAAAGTTTATCTGGGTTAGCTAGGTTTAACTATACAGCAATTCATTTTGGGTAGATGCTTTCTGAAGCTAGGCCTTCGGCATTCTGTAAATTAGGGTTTAGTATAAATCGGAGTTCATCTCCTTAAGCTTTTGAGATAGGTTTCCAGGAATGTCGTCGAGGCTTTAGAGTAAAAGAAAATTGAAGCTTTTTTTAATGATGAAGCTTCACTAGGTCCTGTTTAATCATTCTGTTCCAAGTTGAAGGAAAACCTTTCATTTGTTAGGAGTCAAGTGCCGTGTCATTCTTGATTTTCGCTTGCTGTCTTGTTCTTTTAACCCTTGCTTGGTTTATAGTGGCTGCCTGTCTAATTATCACGTTTACAGGTTCTGAACTGGTTGTGTAATATCTGAACACATTTTAAAAGTAGGATTGGGCCGGAATTGGGTTTCAGTTGCTGTATGAGATTGACCTCCTATTGGAATCTTTCCTTTGAATCCTACCATGACGCATGCAACTTCCATCAAATTGTCTCGTGTATTTATGATTCAAAACATCCATGGGTGCAATCGCCAACGTAGTGTGAGTCGTCCATCATTTTATCACTGTTTCTCTTTTCAAGATGGAGTTTGATAAGCATGTCGCTGTTCTCTATTTCATATTGAGTTGTTTTTCACAGAGTGTTATTGTAAAGGACAAAGCAAGTATGGTCAACACTAATTTCTCATCACATGGGTTGGTATGTCATTCTATCTATGCATAAATATTTCTAATTATCAGCGACTATTCTGTGTATATTTATTTGATTTGAGAGTTTTGTATATTTTAAAAAATAGTTATCTTGCTATTGTTCTTGGTTTGTTTCAAGATATCTGCTACTCTATTTTCTTATTGTGCTCTTTGCTCACCCTTTTTATCTGTGCATTTGATTTCTATATGAGTGTCATGAATTACTGGGCCTTGCATCTTAGCGGCAGGATGCTTGGAGTCTTCATATTTTAAGCAGCATCAAGGGCCCAATAAACCCTATGGTTACAAGATATAATGTCTTCGTCTGCCAATCTGTTCTAACACCGGGTGGAGGCAATGAGATTCCGATACTAAAATCTGCTACTGTTGTCCTGACAAGGTATACTCACTTTTGTATTTGCTTCTGCTTTTAAATTTAAATTTTACTAGCCATAAGATTTGAACAACTCAAGTCCTTTTTAGTGATACCAAAAGTTGTGATCTACATGAAAAATTGTTCCTGTAGTGCTATGCTTCAGTGAGACAACTTTGAGATTATAAGTTCTATAAATGTAGGCCTTTTAATGTATTGGATTGTTTAATGCTTCAATAGCCCCATAAGTAATACATTGAGTTGCTTGAGTGAGTGGACAAATTACATTTTATATGGGTCATAACTCATAAGTCACGATTTATAGGTGCAGGTTTATAATTTTCAGCCATGTCCTGTTAACATTACTAATTGAATTTTAAAGGTCTCTGGATTCCCAATATATGTCTGATTAACTCTCAATTTTCTTAGTCTCATATTAAGTAGATTTTGGCATGAAGATACATTGTCCACTTTGAACTGTTTTGTACTATCAATAGTCATAGTCTGCAAGAAAATTTTCTCAATGTGCCACAGTAATCTAATTTTAAATGTTTCCTATCCTCTTTCTTATCATTCTTTAATTTTTATTCTCTCATGTTATAAGGATAAGGATAAATGTATTTAAATTTTGATCTGCCAATACATTTAAATATCCATTGTCTAAGAACTTTATAATTTCTATGATGCATCCAAAGATTATTGTGGTCAGAGTAGCGATTGTATTTATTTTCTTTTTTCTCATTTTTCTTTGGCTAACTTGTCATCTTCACCCTTTCTTCATTGGATGCATGATTCTGATATTGATACTCATCTGTTGTGATGCACGTCCTAGGACCTACAATGCTGTACAAGGAAGTCCTCTTGTGGTGAAATTGATTCCTGCACTGAGCATCATTGCCTTTTCTGTATGGGGTCTTGTCCCACTTATACGATTGGGTAGAATGGTTTTTCTCCATGTATGTATTAATACACATAGTTTGCCTTTCTAAAATAATTTCTTATTAACTCCTCAAACTTCTTGATCTCCCATTTATTCTTATGATGATGCAGAAATCTGATAATAGTTGGAAAAGAAGCAATACAAATTATGTCATCACATCTTATCTTCAGCCTTTACTGCTTTGGAGTGGAGCCACACTGATCTGCAGGTATCGACGTAACATTTTACCAGATATCTATCTCCAACTGTTTGATTAGTTCTAACTGTAGCTGCTAATATATCAGAGTATTGGATCCAGTAATTCTCCCATCGCAAGCAAGCCAGGCTGTGAAACAACGGGTTCTCATTTTTGTGCGATCATTGTCAACTGTATTGGCGTTTGCATCTTGTTTGTCAAGGTAGTTGTTTTGTCAATTTTGTCTGTTGTATAGAAGTGGTAAATTGAAATTGGTTGTTACTGTTTGGTAGGTTAACAGCCAGGGATAGGGTTGGTGATGAGCCAGGCCCTGGCTTGAAAATTTTTATGCCCCCTGGGCTGGACCGAAAAGCCCATTCATGATAGGATTTTGGGCTTTTTCAAGGATGAAGCCCATAGGCCCAAGCCAGACCTAAAGCTCGGACAAATCAGATTTTGTCCGTCGACTTCAATCTGAGTCCAAGCCCTTTTGCCATCCCTAGTCAGGGATTGTCCCTTCTTTATGAAAATAATTAAGTTGGTCTGGTGAACACTGAATTGCCTTACGAAAAAATTAAGTTGATCTGGTGAACACAGAATTGCCTTGCTTTGGCAACATTCAACTTTCTTCTTTACTATGCAGCACATTGCAACTATATGCTGTCCTCACTTCTAAAATAAATAAATAAATAAATAAATGCTGTCCTCACAACTTTTGCAATCTATGCATTCTTTTGGTCACTTGCATATTATTGATTCATTAATAATCATTTTGGGATCCTTATTTCCTTTATGGAGTCATCTATATTGTATTGGTGCTTATCCCCTTTACTTCCCAGTTGTCTTGGTTCTCAGCAAAGGCTGATTGTTTGTTTGTTTTGCCTTTTATATTGGTTTATACTTGTTGATTGTGCTTGTATCTTTTATTTTCAGTTTCATGTAGCACTTCAGTCACATTTTTGTGCTTGATCGTCATTTTGAGTTGTTTGACAATTTTGATGACTAATCCTGCGTTGTGATTTTAAGTATGACTTCTGTCTTCTGCTTGCAGTTTGATTGAAGAGGCACAAAAGTTCTTCTCTGATGCAAATGATTCTGACAATGCACGGAATGTATGCTTCCATGATTTTTGAAGTCTGTAATTATACTTTTTATGTTCTTACTGGTGCTGCTATACGTTTATTGAAAGTTTAATTCTTTTGTATTGGTGAAAACTTTAAAGAAAATTTATTGAAGTCAGCATTTTAAGATTTAAAATTGGAAAGAAAATCTTTACTTTCAATGTTGGACGACTTGATTTTGTGAATCATTGGCCACATGTTTTTCCAACAATGAGATCCAAGTTATGTATGTGTAAGAATTACTTATATACTTATTTTAATGTGCTTGAAGAAACTAATTCTACAACTTCTTTTAAAATCTTTTTTACCTACTATGCGGAAACTTGAGTTGGACGTTTTTCTCTCTTTTATGTGGTGAATAGGAACCAATCACTCCTCTATAGGTGTGGAGCCATGATCTCTTGATCTCTATTGCATGCTCTTGTAGGATTTACATAGACCACTGGTGGTAGCTCTACTGTGTGGCAACCTATTGAGCTGACATGGCATGTTTTTCTCTTGATAACATAATAGGATCTTTTGCGTCTAATCACCCTCTGGATGTTTGTATTTTTATGTTAAATTGTTAAGTTTTGTGAATTATGATGGCATCATTTATATTTTATCTTTTGTTATCATGTGTTACTATATTATGTAGTTGTATGGGTGAAATGTGGCTTAGATCTGCAATGTGTTCCTTTTGGCAGATGGGCATTAGTTTTGCTGGAAAAGCTGTTTATACTGCTGTTTGGGTTGCCGCTGTATCATTGTTTATGGAACTTTTGGGTTTCTCCACCCAAAAGTGCCTAACAGCTGGGGGTCTGGGAACAGTGTTGCTAACCCTTGCTGGACGGGAGGTATATCTTGACTTTGCTGTGCACATTGTTTATGTAAAATATTTTATTTTCAGAGCCGCAAGTCAATCCAGTCTTCCTTGAATTTCTCTAATTATTCATGATTAAGTGCATCTTCAACTGAGGCACTGTTTGTTCATTCAGATATTCACAAATTTCCTCTCAAGCATAATGATCCATACAACACGGCCATTTGTATTGAATGACTGGATTCAAACAAAGATTGAAGGGTATGAAGTATCTGGTACTGTTGAGGTTCGTTTTTCTTCTTTCTCTAATAATTACAAAAAGAAATAGAGTATAAGTCCGGCAAGCTAGCAAAAATTATGAAACAATGCTCCCATAATATGGTCACTAATTATCTTGCATTAAATTTCCTGTCTGTTACTCCATGTGAATCTGGGGGCTAGTGAACTGAATGTTCATTAGAACAGATGAGAAATTGATTAGGTCCCTTGACATGTTTTCCTTTTTCCCATCTAAATATTGGATTTTGTATTGTTCCAGCAAGTGGGCTGGTGGTCTCCAACAGTTATAAGAGGTGATGATCGTGAAGCAGTTCATATTCCAAACCATAAGTTTTCTGTGAGTGTTGTTAGAAATCTTAGCCAGAAATCTCATTGGCGCATCAAGACCGATATTGCCATCAGTCATTTGGATGCGAACAAAATCAACGTGAGATGCTCACTTGTCTGTTAAGCAAATATGTACTTTTACCATATCTCAATTAAGAGGTTAGACCTGGGTTTATATTTGTGCAGAACATTGTTGCTGATATGCGCAAGGTTTTAGCAAAAAATCCTCTGATAGAGCAGCAAAGATTGCACAGAAGAGTTTTCTTGGAAAAAATCAATCCAGACAATCAGGCTCTTATGGTAATTATTTGCTTTATTATGCAACTAGTGTGTGTGGCATGAAGTCCCCGCAATGGGAAATATGAAGATAAATAGAGATCTCCTGGAGATGGTCCGAAATTTTTATCAAAATTTGCTGTCTTGTGATCAATGATAAGGAAATTTGAGGAGTGATGTTCCTGGAGATGGTCTGGAGTAACCATAATTGGTTGATTATTTGCATGTTTGCTTGAAGTTTCTTTTTTATCTAAATCTCTGAACAACCAAAAGACATCATTTAGTTTAACTTTTATTTTTCTATTGTAATTTTTAGTTTTTCTTTCAAATAGTGTCTAATAATTATATATTATATAAAATTTGAAGAAATTTTTTTATAAACAAATAAATAAAATAAATTTTATTTTAATATTTTATATATTATTTATTGAAATTATCTATGGAACATTTTTATATTTTACTAAAATAAATAACTTATATTTAACTATTTATTTAAAAATTAATATTTTAAATAAAATTATAATTATTAAAAAAATTTGTTTACAATTTATACATTTTGAAGATATTTTAAATTTAAAATATATTTATTAGTAATTGTAAATTTAATATTATTTATTTTTAAAATAAAATTTAGATTAAATTATTAATAATTAATGTTAAATAATTAAATATATAATATTGAATTAAATTATTTATAATTTTTACTAATAGTTATTATGAAATAATTTATATTTACTTGATGCTAAATCTAAAAAGAATAATTAAATATATAATATTGAATTAAATTTTTTATAATTTTTACTAATAGTTATTATGAAATAATTTATATTTACTTGATGCTAAATCTAAAAAGAAAAGAAACAGAAAACAAAAGTCATTTTTTTGGCCTTCATAATTTATTAAAACAGGAAGAAACTAAAACTAAAAATAAAAATCATAAATTTAAACTAACAGTTTTTTTAACTGAATATAAAAACAAAAAAAAAACTTTAAAACATATATGAAAACAAATATGTTTATTCCCTTTTTGGATCAAGTTGCTGGGTGAAATATGTGTTTGACCTTTGAACCTTACTATGAGTTACATGCTTGCCATTCTTACTAGGTTTAGCGTTTTCCACTTTTTGGTCCTTGGTACAGTGTATCCAACTTCATAGGAAGTAGGGAGTCTCTTTAGCCATTCATTTGTCTCAGTGATGACGTGTTGCTTGTTTGTTGATTTCGCAGATTTTGATCTCATGTTTTGTCAAAACCTCACATTATGAAGAATATATGTGTGTAAAGGTAAGTTATTGTACTTGATCCTTTTTGTAGGTAAATCTTTATAGTTAGAGCCTTGGAATCAGTGATAATGTGTCCTAAAACCTGAATGGACCAAAGGAAATTTAAATTGGAAACTGTTCTTGGACTGTAGAATTCTTGCAAACTAATGGTATGCCTCTTTCTTGGATCTGGCGGATCCTTTTGCATCATGTTTGACTCGTACTATTTGGATCTTAATGATTCACACGCATTATCTCATCTTAAAAGTTCTAATAATTTGTTATAACAAATGGAATGAACAGGAAGCAGTTCTTATGGATCTTCTCAGAGTTGTAAGTCATCACCAAGCCCGGCTTGCCATGCCTATTCGAACAATCCAGAAAGTATACAGTGAGCCTGATTTGGACAATAATGCATATGCTGACACCATTTTTAATCGCTCCAGAGCGGCTGTTAACCGTCCTCTATTGCTGATCGAGCCCTCTTATAAAATCAATGGTGATGATAAGGTTAAAGCTTCAAGTCGTTCAACAAGAACAACTGATGAAAAAGATGAGGTTGAAGAACCCTTATCTTCTGATCCAAAAGGAGATGCCAAACCTAGTTCAACTCCAAATGTTGACTCAAAAAGGGAAACTTATGTTTCCAACACCATGAAAAATTCTAAGGTTTCATTACCTACATCCGACTCTCAAGTCAATTTGGCACCTGATAATGTAGTTCTAAAGAACGCGGAAACACAGTGTACTGGTGGAAGTGCATCAACAGGAACGTGGCAGCTGAATACTGAAGAATTAACTTCAGAAGGAGGAGCAGCTGAAAAGTCATCACTTACTAATTCAGAATCTAGTCATGATAGTAGTGATATTCCTCCAGTCATTTCTCAAGATAAACAGGATGCTGAGAGGTCTGTGGCATCGACATCGGTGGGCAGGCCTCCACTGGAAGAGAATATTGTTCTCGGTGTTGCTCTAGATGGCTCAAAACGCACACTTCCAATTGAGGAGGAAATACCTTCATCTCCTTTCCCCATAGAGTCCAAGAAATTGGCTTCTAGCCGGAATGGAGGGGGGACTTCTTCTGCTACCAAGGATAAGAAAGATGGTCAGCCAATAGCTGCACCAAATCCCCCAAAAAGTGATTAAGCTGTTAACAAAGAAGAGCAAATGGTTGGTATTTTAGAATCCCAGCCACGGAGACACGATACAGGTATTCCCAGCTGTTTTTTAAAAGCTGGTATAGGGAATTTCTCAAGACACCCGTGGAAGCACATATTTGTAAATGTTCGTGAATTAGAGCTTCATGAATTAGAGACCTTGGAGATTTGTCAAGGGCGAAGAATTACTGAAAGTAAGGGTAAAATTGGAGTGGGGAAAAATAAAAAAGAAGTGATAGGCAAGTGAGTGGATTCCTTTTGTCACGTAATTTATCAATTGATCTTGATAGATAACTAATGTAACGCTGCTACTCTTTAAATGATAATTTCGAAGCAGATTGTCACACATCCCCAGTAATTTCCGATCGTTTTCAACCTACAACTACAAGCCCACTGCTAGAACTGAACTTATCTACGCATTCCAATGTCAAGAGGGCCATAGATTTCAAAGTTACCAGTAGCTGCCACTTTAATTTTATTGAACATTAACTACCTACACAAGTGGAAGAGGATGGAACTTTGTGATCACATAGTTTTTTGACAAGAATGAGAAGTTCCGGAAGCTTTGGGTGTGGAAAGAGAGAATGTTGCAAGGAAAAAGAAGAACTTCGAAAGATCGCCGATCAAGCACCATATCCTCACTTAAAGAGCTGCGAGAAAAGGTTGAGCGCATCGTTCCTCCGTGCTGTGTGAACGCACCCATGAATAACATTCCAACAGGAAGCACAGAACCAGCAATGGTTTTCTTAGCTACAATGCAAATCACTCCCTCAAATCCAAACTTTCAGCTTACCCTTACTGCATATGTTGGTCATGCTGCTAAAAAGGTCAGGACTCCAAACAAGAGGAAGACCCTCCTCCCTCCTCGCATAACCCGCCACCTCTCCATGCTAGCTATAGCGCGGTGGTCACTGGATACACATCACCGATCACCGAGTTAGATTGGCCCGAAGAAGAACTAATCGCCATTGAAGACGGAGATATTCAGCATGTAGACGACAAATTTGGGATGGGCTTAGCCTTATCTAGCAGTTTTAGAGGGAACCTCGAAAAACAATGGGAGAAGGCAGTTGTGGTCAAACTTTTAGGAAGGAAATTGGGATTCACCTTACTACACAACCGCATCAGATCCATGTGGAATCTCCAAGGCCCCATGAAAATAGTGGACCTGGAAAATGAGTTTTATCTCATTAAATTCGTTGAGGACGACGATTACATAAAGTTGCTTACCCAAGGTCCCTGGATTATCGTCAGCCATGTTCTCTCAGTACAGCCCTAGACTCCAGGCTTCTGCCCCTTGATCGGTACAGTATCTCATGTCGTCGCCTGGGTCCGATTTCCAGAACTCTCCGTAGCGCAGTACCATCCAACAATTCTCACCGCCTTAGGGAACTTAATCAGACGAACAGTGAAAATCGACGAAAATACCCACAACTCCCAACAGGGGAAGTTTGCTAGGGTTGCGGTTGACATTGACATTAGCTCTCCCCTTCGACCTCTCGTAGAATTGGACGGAGAACTCATCAAGGTAGTGTATGAGGGCTTACCAACCATCTGTCTCACATGTGGTCTGGTTGGCCATGGAACCAGTAACTGTCCCACACCCCGCCCCGAATCGAGCGATTCAAGGGACTCTACCACCCACGTACAGGAGCCGCCTTCCTCGCTACCAGCTCAGCCAGAGGCTGGCCATCATACGGAGATTTACAGACCGTGGGTCCAGGTATAGTGCCGACCTCGTCGTCAGCCCACCAAAGCAATAACTGTCGGAAGCGACAGCCAGTCCATAGCTACAAACGAGGCGTTACGGGGCTTGAGGTTCAACATTCTGACCGAATTGATGCCGCAGGACAAGGATAACGAACACTTGACTACAGCGGGGGACAACGTACATAACGCTTCAATGTCCCTTCTTCCGGCCTCCAACCGTCGAGTGGCCTCAAAGACTCCTCAGTGCTCTACTTCTATCGGTCCTCTAGGGAAGGCTGCCCGTGGACCAGGATCCTCCTCTTCCAAGGCTAAAATGCCCCTGAAACCCACGACCCGTCCACACACCACCCGGGCCTACGCGCCAGCCCACGCTTTAGACCCACATTCCACAACGACGTCGTCCAATCTAAGGCAGCAAGTCCCTAACCATGCAGCGTCGTCGCCTCAGGCCTCTGCACACGTTCCTACGGCTCTCCCAACGTCGCCATTGACTCCACCCCACTCAACTTCTGCCAATCACCTCGTAATATCCATCCCCTCTCATGCAACAGTCATTATACACGATCCCACCTTATCTGAAGCGATGCAAGAGGACGTGAACCTCCAGGCAGCGGGCGAACCTAACCAGGAAATAGGTTGGCCCATATCCCTGCCTTCGTCCTTGGCTCCTGACTTACTACCTCATGGGCGTCCACCAGAATTAGACATTGACATGAGTCCTGTAAGTGAGACCCATATCGTCCACGATTCTCAAACTTCAGAGATTCAGATGAACTCCACGCCTGACCCCGTGAGGGAAATGGACATCCTCCCAGCAAACACTAATGCCTTTTAGTGTTTGTTTCGCTCTCAGTCTTCATTCATGTCCATATTCATTTGGAACTGTCAAGGGGCTGGAGGTAAATCCTTCAAGCCGATCATAAAAAATTATCTCAGAATTCATAATCCCCTTCTCACGGTACTCGTCGAACCGAGAATCAGTGGTGATCAAGCCAGGAGGGTCATTCGGAGCTTGGGATTTGTGCAGTCTTTCAGAGTCGAAGCTTCAGGATTCTCCGGCGGTATTTGTCTTTTATGGAAAGATACTATCACAATCCGGATCCTCTTAGCCCACCGACAATTCGTTTATATTAATATTGACTGGGGATCGTACAATTTTGACTTTACCGCTATTTACGCTAGCCTGAACCATTCCCTGCAGCTCTTTCTGTGGGATTATTTCCGTAAAATTGCTCGACTCAGTTCTAAACCTTGGATCGTGGGGGGCGATTTCAATGCCAAACTGGACAGTACTGATAAAAGAGGGGGCTCCAAACTGCTACCAGTAGTTAATCACCACTTCTGGGACTGTGTTCAGCATTGTCAACTTCACGATCTCGGCTATTCCGGTCCAAATTCACCTGGAAACGAGGCTAAATATTAGCCCGACTTGATCGAGTTCTCTGTTCAACCTCTTGGCATTCCACCTTCACGATCACTTCGGTTCAGCATCTTCCGTTCATCAAATCTGATCATTGACCACTTCTAGTTCACATTGACAACAATTCCCCAATTCATCACACCACAAAACCTTTCCGTTTTCAAACAGTCTGGTTGACACACGACGGGTTTGATCAACTTATAGCCCAAAAGTGGCAGCCGGGTAACAATAATATTAGTAGCGCTCTTACCATTCTCTCCCGTTCCTTACAAGAATGGAATGCTAGCACCTTCGGGAATATCTTTCATCGCAAGAAGCGGCTTCTGGCTCGGTTGCAAGGCATTCAAGCAGCTCTGGAAACTAATGCCTCAGATTCCCTTCGAGATCTAGAGGAGTATCTCCGATCAGAGTTAGAACAGGTTCTCATTCAGGAAGAGCTTTTCTGGCACCAACGCTCGAGATGTCAATGGTTAAGCCAGGGAGACCGAAACACGAAGTATTATCAAACCATTACCTCGATCTGTCAGCGGAAATCTAGGCATATAACCCTCACCGATGAGCTGGGAATTATGAGAACAGATACGACGAGCATTTTACGGATAGCTCAGTCTTTTCTGGCCCAGCTGTACACTCGCGATCGTCAGACCCCTATGCCTTCCCAACTTTTAGGCACATTTCCCCGTCTCTCACCCTAGGCTACTTTAGATTTACAACTTACCCCTAGCCCAGAGGAAATCAAGAATGCTTTCAGCTCCATGGCACCTAACAAGGCACCAGGATTGGACGACTTTATTGCCTCTTTTTACCAATCACAATGGGCCACTATTGGACCTTCATTGACTTTGTTTATCCAACGAATTTTTCGACACAAGGTCTGGGACGCTGCACTCAATTGGACCCTTTTAGTGCTCATCCCGAAGATACCCACGCCTACAGCGATTACCCATTTTAGGCCCATAGTACTTTGTTCTGTGCTTTATAAAGCCATAACCAAACTCATTGTGTCCGCCTCAAACCTCATTTAGATGACCTGGTGGCGCCGACCCAATACAACTTTGTTCCTAGACGTCAAATTATTTACAATATCATCATTGCTCAAGAGGTGCTCCACTCTATGAAATGAAAATCCGAAAAAAAAGGCATTATTGCAATAAAGGTGGACCTCGAGAAAGCGTATGATAGACTTTCCTGGGACTTTATCATCGATACTCTTTTCAAGATAGGTATTCCGGACTCGTTGACTAATTTGATCATGAAGTATCTCTCTTCGGTGTCTATGCAAGTGACCTGGAATGGGGAGCTCAGTGACTCTTTCTATCCTACCAGGGGTATTCGGCAGGGTCACCCTCTGTTGCCTTACCTCTTCGTTCTCAGCATGGAAAGACTTGAACACTTAATTAACGAATCTATCTCTAACGGTTGATGGAAGCCGATTCGATTAAGCAGAGGCGTACCTCCCCTATCCCACTTATTCTTTGCCAATGATCTCATTCCATTCGCAGAAGCCTCCCTAGACCAGATCCACGAAATACGGGATACATTAAATGCATTCTGCTCAGCTTCCGGTCGAAGGGTCAGTCATGACAAATCTCGATGCTTTTTCTCTAGGAATATTCCAACCACTCTAGCCCACTCCCTCAGCAAGGCCCTAGGTTTCAAACATACTACTAACCTAGGTTGTTACCTTGGCGTGCCACTTTTACACGAGCGGATTAATAAAAGGACTTATCAATATATTCTGGAAAAGGTTCAACATCGTCTCTCGGGGTGGTTAGCTAACCTTTTATTACTCGCCGGTAGAATCACTCTAACCTAGTCAGTCATTGCAGTGATCCCCACTTTCACGATGCAGATGGTCCGTCTGCTTAGACAATTATGTGATGACCTAGAGAAAATCATGCGCCAGTTCATACGGGGCACGACACTTGATAAGAAGTCGATCAGCTTGGTCAATTGGGATACAGTGTGCTTGCCCAAGGAGTTGGGGGGTCTAGGCATTCGTAAAATCAAGGAAACCAATGATGCATTACTTGCCAAACTCGGTTGGGCAATGGTTTCTAAACCTAATGCTCTATGGGTTCAAGTGCTATTTGCTAAATATAAATTTGTTGCTAACAACTTTCCCCTTTTCTCTGATGTTACAGGAGGATCGATGATCTAGAGGAGTATCAAAGCGATTTGGCCGCTCCTTATGCAAGGAATGAAGTGGATGTTAGGGGACAGGTCCCGAACGAGATTCTGGCTTGACCCATGGGTCGATGACTGGGGTCCCCTGCTCCACCATGCAGTGGCCCCGATCCCTCCTGGACTTATTGATCACCGAGTGCACCATTATACAAACACCATTGGTAACTGAAATTGGGCTGCTTTTCAACACCTACTTCCTCTAACGATCTGTATGGCTATCGCAGGTATCCTCCCACCGACGTCGTTCCTAGGACCGGATAAGCTCATTTGGGGCCGCATGGAGCACGGACATTTCACCACAACGTCAACTTATGCCCTGCTCATGCACCACGAGGAAGTTATGTCTAGTGTCGACTGGAGGACTATCTAGTAGTGGCAGGGTCCCCTACGTATTCGCGCATTTCTTTGACTTCTTTTGCATGATAAGCTTCTCACTAATCATCAGCGAGTCCACAGAAGGCTCACTACGGATGCGACTTGTTACCATTGCCACCTTGAGGAATCCTCTATTCATGTGGTGCGGGATTGTCCCAAAGCCCGCTTCCTATGGAATAGGTTTCTTTCTCAGGTTATCACGACCGAGTTCTTTTCCATGGATGGCAAAACATTGATCCTACAAAACCTACACACACACCGCGAGGTAGGGGGTTTCACCAGGTTTATTATCTTTGGCACAATATGCTAGTTTCTCTGGTCTTGGCGAAATCGAGCACTCTTCGAGGATCACTTCTCCTGGCCTCTCTCGCCTGAGCTATAGGTTTTGGCATATGTGCACAACATTCACATGGCAGCAGTTTGTCAATGACGTACTTTGTTGAGCAATGGCACTCATCAGGAACAACTCGTCGGATAGAGTAAACCTCATCATGGATGGGTAAAATTAAATACAAACGGGGCCAACAAAAGATCCCGCAATTCGGCCACAGCAGGTGGCCTGCTGCGCAACAGTTCTAGCGCTTGGTTGGGAGGATTCGTCCAGAACATTTGCAGGTGTTCCCCGCTAATAGCGGAATTGTGGGGGGTGCTTTTGGGACTTCAGCTGGCTTGGTCCTTGAGGTACCGCCATATAGTCTTAGAAGTGGACTCGTACACAGTGACTGAAATGCTCTCCTCGCCGACAGCGCGAGCTTCTTCCCTAAACCCTTTAATGTTGGAAATTCATGAATTGTTGTCCCGAAACTGGGTCATAGTCATTCGGCATATTTACCGGGAAGGTAATCAGAGTGCGGACTGGCTTGCAAATCATGCAGAACAGTTCTCTTTAGGAATCACTACTTTTGACCACCCGCCTACAGGGTGCTTACACATCCTCGTAGAGGATGAGTCGGGGGTTAGGTACCCACGAACACTTAGGTAATTTGTAATGCTTTTTTCTTCCTATTATCCCAAAAAAAAGAAAAAATTCACGAGAGAAAAGATATGAAAAGAGAAAATATTTGTTGTTTGTTATACTTCTTATTCCCCGACAAAGACAAATATATACGTTCTAACATAAGAAACATAAAAAGTAAAATGGCATAATTATAATATATACAGCATAATTTTACAATTTTAATGAACTATCAGGACCAGTTTGGTTAGCGAGAAAGTAAAGTGAAATTGGAATTTGATTCTTTGAAAAATAAATCTATGGAAAGTAAAGATATTCACATGTTTGGATACTTATAAGAATTCTAATAGGAAAGTTAGGTGGATTCTTATTATAGTATTTTGTATGTAATATTATTTCATGGAATGTAATTTAATTTTGACTTGTGTTTCCAATTATATTCCTACAAACTAAATAAAAATTGAAATCACTAAATAATGTTAATTTGTAATACAAGTTATATTATTAAATGTTAATTTTTTTCATTTATGATATGCTAATCATATGGTATTGTTATATTACAAAAATATTATAGAAAAATAATAAAAAACTCAACCGAGGATAAAGATAAATCTTAAATTTCAAATCAAATATAAAAAATTTTCTAAAATTGAAAATTAAAATATAAATAGTGCATTATGTCAACTAGACAATCTTAAAATTAAAATAAAAAAATGTCAAATATTTTCTAAACATCCTAAATTTAATAAAATTGAAAATCTTAAAAACTAATTACTTTTTAAATATGTCTTAGATATTCTTCTTTGCAACTTCCTGAAGAGTGAAAAAATAATCCATATGATTTGAATTACTTACAAGTTTCATTCCAGCTCTAATATGTTCAGTTTGTGATAAGTCTTTCATTTTCCTAAGTTCTTCATCTAGTTTTTGCCTATTCTCAAATTCCTTCTTATTCGACCCTGCAATAAATTCTGCAACTTTAGCCATTTGCTCGTTAGATTTCTCCAAACCTTCAGTGAGCTTTTCAGTGATATGTTCCAAACACGAAACTAAACTATCAGCACTTCTCTTCCTTTTGCGATGTGTTTTCTTTGAACTTCGTTCACCTTGAGAATTACTCCTGATTGGTTGATCTCTTTGAGGCTTAACATCATCCTCCTTATTAGATTCTTCATTCTCTTCATCCAAGTTCTCTTCTCTGTTTATATTTTCTAGCATATCTGTGGGTGCTTCAACATTTTTTCTTGTAGCTCGATCTTGTCCCCAAATAATAGCTAGTTTATCATAGTCAGGAAATGATCTATTCCTAATAAATGAATTTTCTGGATGACTCTACAACAATCACTGTGTTAATCATTATAAAATATTAATAAAACATTAATACAAAAAATAGTGCTAAAAATTATAACATTAATCATTATATAAATAGTGATAAAAATATTTAAAAAACTAAGTAATCTAATTTGTACTAACCTTTAGATATACACTTCATACGTCAGCGTCTGCTGTAACACATTTTTTTTCATCATCCTAACCAAAACCACTTGTTTCTCCACTATTTTTCGCATCACAAATAACATGATATTGTTTTTTCAATAATTTATAACAAGATTCAATATGTGGTTTTTCTTTTAAACCACGCCATGGCAATTTCTGATGGAATATCCTTTCCAATTCTTTCTGATATCCTTTCCTTAATCCACTGCCATTTTCACCATCAAAATTTCCACTTTCTTTCAGTTCAAGCATGGTCTCTACTAACTTTCCATCCTCGACAATAGTCCAAACATGGTTACTACCTTTGCCTCTGCGATACCTGACAAAAGTAGCACTGCATATATCATCAAAAATATGTTCAATGTTAAAAATGATCACACCATACACAACCAGAAAGCGTACAACTTTTTAAAAGTAAGAATAATTCAATATTAATTAACATTAAGAAAATGGAAAATAATTCAATAAATTTAAATAATGCATGTCTTTAACAAAAATATTAAACTACCTAAAATAACTAAGAATAAAGACCCTAAAAATATGAAAGCCTATATTTTTATCCAATATTTCTATTTAGCCTCCATGCATCAAACATTTGATTGGCTAAAGTTTGTCTCCAATTTGTTCATTCCTCATATGGTTCAATTGCACTGATCGACTCTCTGTCTAACTTAACTACACCTTCATTTTCTTCTTCTTCCTCTTCTGCATCTAAGTCAGCTTCTGCGGGATCAATAGACATATTTCTTCTTATATGATTGCGAAGAAGACGACGAGCCTTTATAATCTTACTTTTCAATTTAATAAGAAACCAATTTTAGTTCTTAATGATATGCCAACGAACTTTCAACAACCTAAAACATCTTTCAATAACATTTCAAGCTAAAGAATGTTTCATATTAAAAAGTTCTTCAATGGTATTTGGTTGATATCCTGGAGTCTATTCATTGAGGTGATATCTTTGACCTCGAAATGGTACGAGAAATTCTTTGTCGTTTGTATATCTCGTATCCACTAGATAGCAATAACCTAAAATATTGAGAATATATTAAAATAAATTAGAAAATTTTTAGCAATATATATATTACATTTTAATATTTCACTTTTTATTTTTATCTTACCATCCTTGATTGGTAGTCCATTTCTTCTACTTAATGCATCTTGGAGCATTCTCGTATCTTTAGCTGAACCTTTCCAGCCAGGGAGGACATAAATAAATTGCATGTCTTGTGAGCATACTCCTAGAACATTTGTAGCTAGGTCACCTTTTTTTGATACCTGAGCCTATCAGCTTTAGGTTCCCTCACTTCTATATAAGTACTGTCTAGAGCTCCTAAACAATTCTACAAGATCAAATTTCATGAATACTTATATCATATAATTAAGAAATAAATATATTAATTGATATATTAAAGATTTACCTTAAACGATTTCCATTTCTCATTTGTGGAATTTTGAGATACTGGTTCAGGCACTTTAAGCAATTCTCCTTAAAGTCTAAGAATTGAATTTAATACTTGATTAAAATGCCTACTAACTATTTCTCCCGAGCATATGAAATCAATTTTTATCATAAGATTTTTCTCGTGATGTCAAAAAATGTACAGAAACATTACTACTTGTTCATCTACAGTTGTGTTCCGGGTATCTGTTAATTGACCAATAGTTCTAAGCATATTTACTAATCTTCTAAATGTGAATCTATCCATATGCAACTCCAAACGACATGTTGAATCACTAGCATATATCAACCTATGAAGATATTAGGATCGATCGAATTCATCAATAGAGTATGGAGCTTTTAAACAATATTTTCCATGATGCAATACTACAACCAAAAGGATATGTAATATGACTCTTAACATGTTTAATCGTTTCTTTTGAATATCCATTAATAAATAATATAATTTCTTCTTTACAGCTAAATCCATTCTAGCCATTCTTTATCACCTATCAATTAATCAACAAATTTGAAAATAAAAAAAATTAAACCTTATTGAATAGATATAAGAAATTAATAATTTTTAAGTATAAAAAATTACTACTACATAGGTTCAACACATGAAGGTAACTTAAATATGATTACTTACATCAAGGCATTCGAAATACCTTAATTTAGTTCAATTAAAAACACTATAATTTATTCCAAAACCAAAAAGAAGAGACTCCCATGGGAACCAGCAGAAAGCCTTGTTAAAGAATCAGAATCTTTAAAACATCACCTATGATGGTGTCAAACAAAATTTTTTAGGACATTGACATGCAAAACATTGATTGGTCTAGCCAACACCGCACGATGGCTTTCACACGTACCTCCCACTTTGTGACTGGTACGTTAAGTTTCCACTAAGAGGCTACCATTAAGTAGAGTTAAAAATTTAAAAATTTCCCATTCCCTATTTCAACTTTCGTAAAAAGCATTTCATTGAGCATCTACTATGTTATAAGAAAACATTTTCCAGTAACTAGTATGAAACATATAACAATGGAGTTAATGTCGTTCATTACATTGTTTATACCTGAAGTTCAAAGTCGTTGGAGTTCAAAAGCACCCGTGACCTGTCGATCTCTACAAAAAATCAGACGTTAATCCTGCTAATAGGAGTTGGGAGAGAGAAGTTGAAGATGAGGTAGGTTTTATAAAAGAGTTTCAAAGAGTTGAGAGAGAGGGGTTTTTTTGACTAGCATATTTTTAAAAATAAATTCTTGAGAAAAGTAATTTAAATACCAAGGGGGTGATGAGATTTAGAATCTAAGGAAAGTGCTACTACTTTCCTTAGATTGGGAAAGTTTTTACTTCCTAACTACTAAAAAAAATGAACCAAACTTGATAATATAAATTTTAGGACAAAGATTACTTTCCCAAGCAAGAATTTGTGCCAACCGAACAAGGCTTTAGAGTAGTCATCTTCCTCAATCATTATAACTTGTATCAACTTCATTTCTTTTAAATAACCTTGTCGACATTTGTCGATAGCACCGTTGTAGGTTAATCAAGAATTGTCAAGTGGGCCTCACATGTCTACTACTTGACCTTCAGTATGATTAGCAAGGAATAGTGACTTACTTCATAAGTCTTGCAAATTTGGGTGACGAACTTGTTATGCCTCTTAACCATTCTCCTCTGAAGGATGGCAACTAGTACCCTTTCTTTGATGCTTAATTCGCATAAGAGAATTGGGAAGGCTGCCATGGTTAAGGGTGTATGTCTTTTTAACTGCAACACATGGAAATATTGTGTATAAGGACCTTCGGTGAGAATTTGAGCTTATAGGTAGCCGATCCCACTTTGTCTATGACTCTAAAGGGACCATAAAATTGCGAGGATAACTTTTGGTTAGATCTTTTAACTAATAACCCTTGCCTATATGATTGAAATTTAACAAGTATCATGCCCTTTATTCTGAATTCTCTCTCAATACATTTATTATTTGTTCGTTAGCACATTGTTTCTCAAACTCTCTACAGATGAAACTTGATTATCTATGAAACTGCCTCCCTATCTTGCAAAAGGTTGTCAATTATCGTTAGTTTGAAGTCTTTGGCTAAATAGGTGACATATATCGGAAGGGTTTAGCCATATAACGTTTCGAAGGGAGTAATATTGATGGAGGACTGGGAGTTTTATACATTTTTACATCTGGCATGTTAGTGATAATGTTATACCATCATTTTGCTAATTAAAGCCATTCAAACCAGTTATTGGGAAAATCAATTGTCATATGTCTGAGGTAGGTTTCCAAAGAGTGATTAACAACTTGTGCTTGGTCATTGGTTTGGGGGTGATAAACATATGTGAATACTCCTTGTATCGTTTAGAACTCTTACTAGAATTGGCTTAAGAACATAGTGTCACGATCAATCTTAATGATTGCGGAAATGTTTTGTAACTTAAATACATTAGAGAGAAAGACATTAGTCATTACCTCTGCTGAATAAGGGTTTTTAAGCCAAAACATGTGCATACTTACTAAACATATCAACAACTATTATGATCACTGAACAACTTGTGGTCTCATACTTGTTAACAAATGCAACAACTTTTAACATAATTCCTAACATCTATTTGAACATCCTTCTAATGAAATACCGGAGTGCCCTCTAATGGAACCTTCATGCATTATAAATACTATGAGTGTTCTTAGGTCAATGCTATATCTGATCACTACTTATCCCTTCCACTTTAGGATTCCATTTGCCCAGTGATAAAAGCTCTCCCTTCAGGGAAATCTCTTATCAAGTCTTTAGTAGTAGGATCAACTTCTTATTTTTTCCTTATTTCTTCCACAGATCAATTTGTTCTGAAGAGAGAACTAAAACACCAAGCTCAAAGCAAGATATTTAGGACAGGACATCAATAACAAGATTTTCCTTACTCTTATTATACCTGATCTCAAAATTGTAACATAATAATGTGGGAAGACATATTTACTAGAGAGTATATGCATTCGTTGCTCCACTATGAACTTTAGGCTTTTGTGTTCTGTATAGATAATGAAGGGTCTTCCATTAAGGTATTGATGTTAGCACTAGCGCTATGATGACTACGAGAAATTCCCTTTTATATGTAGACAAACCTTGATGCTTAACTGAGAGTGTTTTAATTACAAATGCTACATTATGTGCTTCCTATTTAGCACTGCTCCTAAACCAATATCATAGGCATCAACCTCAATTGTCAATTGCTTGGACAAGTTGGGTAGTGCCAACAAAGGGGCATTAATAAAGTTAGTTTCAATTTTTTGGAAGGCTTCTTCTACTCAAGGCCATTCCTATCATTTTATAAGCCCTAGGCAAAACAAAAAAAGGCCTCAATAAACTGACAATATACAAACATAAATATTAAATGATCATAACATTAGTTAATAATATCTTACAAATATCATCAACAATAAAATCACTAAAACTAGTAACAGTAATAACAAAATAGAAATAACATCAATTAAACAACAATATTAGACTGCAAAACACTAAGAGAATTGCACTAATAAATACACAAAGGATCATGATTTATGAAAAACAATTTCCCCATGCATTTCTAGAAGTAAAATCATTAATAATATTATCAAGATTAATATTGTCCAACATATGCTTGTCAATAACTTAGCTAAACCATTCTGCCCTTCTTGTGACATTGATGACCTTAAGTAAGTTTTTAATAATTTTAACTTTGAAAAACTTCTGTCAGCTAATGCTACAGTCACAGGTATAGTCAATATAATTTGATAAGCAATTGAAACGTTTAGATAATAATCTGTAGCTTTAACAATTCTAGAATTTCAATTGATGACATTAACTCATTTGGCAAAATCATTTGCAACGCTTTTAATTCAAAAAAAGATCTTCTAAATCCACATTTGACACATTATCATGAGAAAAAGTCATAAAATTAGTGCAACATTCTTTTAATTCATTATCATCCGATGAATTTAACTTATTTGAATCAAATATGAATCCAAAAATATTATCAAATGTCGTTAATTGTTTAAATGTATTCTTCAACGAAGTAATTGCCATATCTACAACAACTAGAAAGTAATTAAATCTGAAAGAATCCTCAACTGATTATATTTCTCTATTACGGTTAATTTCATCAAATTGTCTTTTCTTAATAATACAACGTCTAGTTGGAAATGTAGGTTGTATATTCATCTCAAGTGCAAGACTTTTGGCAATATTCATACTAGAGCTAATCCCCTTCATCTTTATATTTCTTAAAATACCATTACTCCCTCTAATTGCTTTATGGTAGCATTAATGCACATAGATTTAGATTGCAACTTTTTACTCACCATGTTAATAGCGAATAAAATATCATACCAAGTAACCATACCAAGTAAAAACTCAAAACTCTCAAGTACACTAACCAAACTTTCTGCTTCATTCTTTAACCTGGCATCGTCAAAAGATCTAGACAATTCCATCAAAGTCAATCTTATTTGAGGAGCTTGAAATCTAATAGCTTTAGCACTTTTTATTCAACTATTCCGATGAGTGTCAGAAATTGATTTCATAGTTAAGCCTAAAATATTATCAAGCAAAACCTTCCACCTTTTAGGAGAACTTGAATAATGCACATATACATTACACAGCTCCAAAAAATGAAATAGCTTTAACATAAGAATGTGTCATATCACTAAGGGTAAGTTTAAGATTATGACAAGCAAATGGCATATATAATGCTCTTAGATTTATTTCAAGCAATCACTTTTGAACCCCTTGGTGTTTTCCCTTCATATTAGAACCATTGTTATAACCTTGATCCCTTACATTATAAACATTAAGATCAAAAGAATTAAATACATTCAATAATTCATTGAAAAGTCCCAATCTAGATATGTCATCTACCTTCAAAAACTCTAAAAAGTACTCCTCTATTTTTATTTTCTTTTTTGAAATATTTACACATTGTACTAACAAACTCATTTGTTCTTGATGGCTCAAATCTGGGGTACAATCAAGAATAACAAAAAAGTATTTCGACTCTTTAATGATCCCTATGATAGAACTTCTAACACTATAGGCTAGAAGAGAAATCAACTCATTTTGAATTTTGTGACCAAGATAATGATGATGAATTTTATGATTTTTAATACGTCTAACATGATCTTGCATTGTTACATAAAATCTAGCAATCATCTCAATCAATCCTAAAAAATTACCATTACCATCTTGGTAAAGTTTCTCATTGGATCCTCGA
This sequence comes from Erythroxylum rotundifolium, assembly GCA_027563915.1. Classification (NCBI taxonomy): domain Eukaryota; kingdom Viridiplantae; phylum Streptophyta; class Magnoliopsida; order Malpighiales; family Erythroxylaceae; genus Erythroxylum; species Erythroxylum rotundifolium. The sequence goes on from JAOSBO010000006.1 coordinate 7,233,676, forward strand.
AAAGCTAAATTATATTTAGCAAGATATTTCACATCAGAAACTATTCTTATCAAAATTTGTCTCCAACGTTCTTTCTCCTTTACAATTTCTTATTGCAAATCTTTGTCAACTGTTTTGATTTTTGGTCAATCTTACTCTTAGTTCATTCCAAGTTCTCATATTAATCATATGCTCAATGCGATTCTCATGTTCTTTGAGTCTCTCACTAAGATGTTTCCAATCTCTAAATCTATCATTTGCTAATTGTTATTAGATTTGAACAACTTACAACAGAAACAATATACTTTATCTATATGTTTAGAATAACCTAACCATTTTTATCGCTAATCTCTCCATTACTCAAATTTCTATGATAATAAAAATATGAAAAATGATGAGAGGTATTGTCTAAAGGAAATATAAGATTAATTCTCTTACAAGACCTTTTTCAACTAAAATATCCCTTGCTTTATTATCAAGATTATCCCAATTTCTAGTATCATAAATATCTAATATAGGGCTTACTTGCTCATTTGCCTTCAAATTTTCTAAAGTGGATGCATTTGGTATATGATCATGCTCACTCAAATTTCTTATGTCCTCATGAATATAAATCTCTCATCACTTAAGTTTTCTTTATGTTGATTAAAACTACCTTCACCTAACTCCTCAGGACTCTCATTAGAGGCGCCTACTTTTTTAGTAAATTTATTAATTGCTCCTTTTTAAGATTCTATCAACTGTTCTACTTGTTTTTTTTCTTCCTTTTTTCACTTCTAAAAAAATACTTTTTAGGCAACATAATATAAACCAATTATAATACAGTTGAACTAGAAAAATAAAAAAAGCACCTGTATGGAATTGGAAGAAGTATGCAAGCACAAACAAACACCAATAGCTTCACAATATATCATAAAGATATATCAATAGTATTATATCTATGATAGAGGAAAAACATAAACAGCAAAATTTAATATCTAATATTAAAAATGAAAAAATAAACAGCACACTTTAATGATAGAGAAACACTAATTTCTAAAAATATAAGAAATTAACATACTTAGGTATATAGTAAATAATATTCTAAGTTATTAAATATTGTAAGTTTCACAAGTCAAATATTATCCTATTCTATAAGCTGTGGAAATGATTGAATATTATTATTGTTGTTGTTGTTGTTGTTGTTGTTGTTGTTGTTGTTGTTGTTGTTGTTATTGTTGTTGTTGTTGTTGTTGTTGTTATTATTATTATTATTTTATTACATCTTTAATAGAATCTTACATATTTTTTATAATAAAGGAAACCATTTATGTAGTCTTTAAATTGAGTAACTTAAATTATTTGATTTAGTCATGTTATCACTAAACTTATGTGAACTCTACAAGAATACAAATCCAACAATTATTACATTACTTGTGGCAAAGTATAATAAAAATTACAATTACAAAATTAAATTATTTATTGATATTTAATTATTTTTATAAATAATAAGTAATCTAAAAATAAAAAAGGAGAAACCCAAATAAATTCAATATCATTTAATATTAATGTTATAATTTAAAATGCTAATATAATGTTAATGACAAATTATAAATTAATTATAACATATTCAAATATTTAATAAGCTAAAAATTCATTAAAAAATCATAAACTTTACCTTTAAATTACACTTAGAATTTAAAAGATAGAATCATGAAATTTTTTGCTACAATTTTTGAGTAGGAGTACCTTAGATGCATATATTGATGAAAATAAAGAAATTAGAAGGTAAAAATCCCCTAAATACTTCAAAACTATTTATAAGTATAACAAGTTGACGTTAACTTAATCAATCTTGGAAGTTACTACATTACTCCACCAACGTTCTCTACATTTATTACTACTTCTATTACACACACATTGGTGGTGCATTAATGGTACCTAAAGCTTGGCAATGTTACACACATTGATGGGGCCCTGGGTAGCGGTAGGCACTGCTTCTACCTCATTGTTCCATTTAAACATATTCTTTTTGAGCAACTGAGTTAAAATCTTGTTGAGGATACTGAATCACTTAATAGACCATTATATTAACCAACTAGTTTCAAGAAGCCTTTGAATTACTTACCATTAGTGGGAGTTGGCCATTTAAAGATAGTTTCACATTCTTTAGTATAGTCGCAACTTCAAAACCCGAAATAACATGCTATAAATACTCCACCTTAAGCCCCAAAGTTACATTTGTGTCCTCGAAGGGGAAGCTGGTTACTCTTTATAGTTCCGACTGTGATCTTTAAATGATTAACTTGATATTCAAATGTTTTGCTAGAATCCAAAATATTGTCAAAGAAAACCAACATGAAACATCTTAAATGCCCTTGAACAACTCATTCATTAATCTTTTGAATGTAAATGGAACATTAGTAAGCCCAAAAGGCATTATTAGGAACTTGTAATGCCCCTCATGAGTTTGAAAGGTTGTTTTATAGATAAACATGAAGTGCATTCTCATATGATAATAATCAAATTAGAGATCCAACTTAGAGAACAAAGAGGCTCTATGAGGTTCATTGAGAAGTTCTTTGACAATGGGAATAGGGAACCTGTATTTGATGGTGTTCTTATTTAGGTCATGGTAATCAACAAATAATTGTCAAAAGCTATCATTCTTTTTAACTAAAATAACTAGGGAGGACAAGAGAATGTGACTTTGTTGGATTACTCCCTGGTTTATAAGGTTCCCTATAAGGTCTTCTATTATGCTCTTTTATAATCTCCCATATATGTAAGGCCTTATATTGATCGATTCCACTCCCTCCATGAGGGGGGTTTTATGATCATGAGATTGAGAAGGAGGCAACCCTTGGGTTAACAAATAGTGGGCTAAACTAAACTAAGAGACATGCCAAAGTTTGTTGTTGGTTTTCTTTAAGAGGGTGATCTTCGATGGTAAGCTCTTATAGTTGTTGATATAGAGAATACGTGAGTCTTAGCACACAAAGTTGGCTATTAATATAGGGTTTGGATAATAATTTGGTGAATTTCTTAGGAGTAAAATATTTAGGTTTGGCTGATAGGATCACCCTTAATTTAGACATTTCCCCCTTCCAAGTGAATGTCATTACTTGTTTACGAAAGTTTTATAAAATGTTATTGTTGACAAAAGTATCTTGTCCCCTTCATCGAGTCAAAAATTAGCCAAAAAATATTGAAATATGTCCATGTGATGGAAAATGTTTTTGGCATACTTTTCTAGTTAAGGCAGAATTTTTGGCCATTTTTGGCTAAAAGTCATCAAGCATGTTGCGTGAAGATTGCAGAGAGGTTGGAAAAATTGACAAAATTTCTTAGACAAAAGCTCAAACATTTGCACTATAAGTAGAGGAGTTTTCTGAAGCTTCATCTATACCATTACTTCTCAATTCAGTCACTACATTTTTGTTCTTTCATTAAAAGCTTCTATTTATTGGAAGTAGAAGTAGTTGCAAAGCTTCTGCATCAATCTTTTGTGCTTTTGTACATTCTCCACATTTTAGTGAATTTGGCTCACCTTTCGGTCATAAACGTAGGTCACATTGATCGAACCACGCAAATCCTTGTGTTCAGTGTCCCATTTATTTACTCTTTCTTTATTTTTCATTACTCTATTACTATTTAATATAACTAGATTTGGATCTGGAGTAGTTTACCTAAAAAATTGGTATCAAAGCTTTAGTTTTGTTTGTGTCTAATTTATCATATGCTCTGTGGATGTCATTAATGTGGATCCTCCAAATCAGAAAGTAAGTTAGATTGGCTATCTAAATGGGACCCACAACTTTGGTATCACTTGTGGGGCCCACTATCCTGTTTTATTTGTTGAAGCTCATTACCTTGATTTTATTTGTAAGGTCCACTATTTAGTTTTTTTTGTAGGGCCTACTATCCCGTTTTCACTTATGGGGCTCACTGTTCCAGTATTGTTTGCGGGACCTACTTGTAAAAAATAGTGAGCATTATAATTTTTTTGCCATCGTGACGGTAGCAAAGACTTAAATTGAGAAGTTTGACCAGGGTTTTAATTTCAGTATGTGGCAACTCAATATGGAAGCTATTCTCATACAGGAAGGGCGTGAGATGACACCTGATTGAGTGGAGAAAAAGCCAGTGGATATTGCATAAGATAAATTCACAAATCTTAGATAAAAAGGCTAGATCAGTCATCATATTGAATCTCTCCGATAAGGTTCTACAAAAAGTTACCTATGAAATTATAGCCAAAGGTATATGGGAGAAGTTAAAAGCTATGTATATGAAGAAGATGGTAGAAAATCGGCTTTATTTGAAACAAAAGTTGTACTTGTTGAGAATGAAAGAAGGTACATTTTTCTTTCACATATGGATAAATTTTTTTATCTTATTTTGGATTTGAAGAATGTAGATGTAAATGTTGAGGATGAAGATTAAGTCATATTACTATTATGTTCTCTTTCCGGGTCTTTTAAATATTTTCATGATACTATAATTTATAAGAAAGAGTCAATCTTATATAATAGTATTAAGTCTGAATTAAAGTTAATAGAGCAAATTGATGGGGACATCACTGGGGAGACTAGTGGAAGTCAGGCAGAGGAATTATTTGTACGGGGTAGATATGAAAATAGAGATTTTGAGAAGGGTAGATCCAAAGGCAGGTCTAAGTCCAAACGCAAGAATAAAAATTGGAATTATTGCAAGAAAAAGGGGCACATAAAAGCTTATTGTTATAAATTGAAAAATAAGGAAAAATGAGAAGAATAAAAACAATACCAGTGAGGCTAGTGTAGTAGTAGATGAGAATGAGGGAATTATCTTTGTAGCCACAGAAGATACAGTCAGGTCTAATAAGGAGTGGATTTTAGATTTGGGTTATTTTTATCAAATAAATCCCAACATGGAGTGTTTTCCACTTGTGAGTCATTGGAAGAATTGTTTTGATGGGTAATAATACTACTTGTAAAGTTTTTGATAAAGGTACAGTTCAGATCAAAATGTATGATGGGATCAAAATGTATGATGGTATCATTAAAACGCTTACTAACGTTAGACATGTTCCTGATTTGAAGAAAAATCTCATCTCTTTAGGCACTCTTGATTCTCAAGGGCGTAGGTTCTTAGTTGAAGGTGAAGTTTTAAAAATTTCAAAAGGTGTTCTTGTATTGATGAAAGGTTGCAAGTCTGGTAGTTTGTATATTTTGTAGGGATCTACTGTGACAGGTACTGTGACAGTCTCTATGTCTTCAGATGCCAACATTACCAAATTGTGGTACATGCATTTGTGGCATATGGGTGAGAAAGGCTTAACATTGTTAAGCAAGAAAGGCGTACTTTGTAGTCAAAGCACTGATAAGATGGACTTGCGTGAGTATTGTATCTTTAGGAAGCAGAAACGAGTCAATTTAAGTTCTCTAGCTGTCTACAAAACAGAAGGTACTTTAGATTATATTCAATATGATCTTTGGGGGCCCTTTCGTGTTCCTTCTAAAGGTGGTGGCCGGTATATGTTAACTTTTATTGATGATTATTGAAGGAAGATTTGGATGTATTCTTGAAACATAAGAATGATGTTTTCTTAACCTTTAAGCAATAAAATTTTTGATTGAAAAGTGGACAAGGAAAGATATCAAGAGGCTGCGGACAGATAATGGTTTGGAATTTTTTAAGGGAGAATTCAATGAATTCTACAAAAATGAAGGAATTGGTTGGCATCACACTGTCAGAATGACTCTGCAACAAAATGGTGCATAAACCTAACTCTTTTGGAAAAGGCTTGGTGTATGATCTCTAATGTAGGGTTGACACTTGATTTTTGGGTAGAAACCATTGCTACGACTTGCTACATCATCAACCGCTCTCCTTATGCTCCTTTCGATTTGAAGATTCTCCAGGAAGTTTGGTCAGGAACTCCTACTGATTACTCTAATTTAAAAATATTTAGGTGTCCAGCATATATGGATGTAAATGAGGGAAAGTTAGAGCCTAAGGCTAATAAATGTATTTTCCTCCATTATGCTTAAGGGGTGAAAGGATATTGATTGTGGTGTCCTGATCCTAAGTCATCTAAATTTGTAATTAGTAGGCATGTTACATTTGATGAGTCCTCTATGTTGTATCCTAGAAATGAGGCTTACAATCCTTGTAATTTTGAAAAAGAAGATAGCACACATAAGCAAGTGGAGTTAAGGATTGGCAGTTTAGGTCCTTCACAGGTGTCTTCTATACATCAGACAAATCAAGTAGATGAACCAGTAGAAGAAGAATATTCCATAGCCAGAGACAGACCAGGAAGGGATATTAGACCACCACAGAGGTATACATATTTTGTTACCTATGCTTTATTAGTGGCACAAGAAACATGTGAAGACAGTGAACCTTTCACATATACAGAGGTAGTTTCAAGTGCTGATGCAGATAAGTGGGTCGTAGCTATGAACGAAGAAATACAATCTCTACACAAGAATGGTACTTAGGTTATGGTGAAGCCACCAAAGGGTAAGAAAATTGTTGGTTGCAGATGAGTTTTCAAAAGAAAAGAAGGTACTTCAGGTGTTGAAAATGTATAAGGCACGTTTGGTTACAAAGGGTTAAAGTCAGGTAAAAGGTGTTGATTTTAATGATGTTTTCTCTCCAACGGTGAAACATAGCTCTACACATGTATTATTTGTATTGGTTATCATGTTTGATTTTGAATTAGAGCAGCTTCACATCAAGACAATATTATTGCATGGCGAATTAGATGAGAAAATTTATATGAAACAACATGAAGGTTTTGAAGTTGCAGGAAAGGAAGACCATGTTTGCTTATTGAAGAAATCCTTGTACGAATTAAAGCAATCTCCAAGACAGTAGTATGAGGTTTGATGCATTTATGTTAGATCATGATTTCTTCAGGAGCATGTATGATAGTTGTGTTTACGTTCGAAAGTTAGATGACAGATCATTCATCTATTTATTGTTATATGTTGATGATATGCTCATTGCTACGAAGAATGTCACATATATTAACCATTTGAAAGCCTTATTACATGGTGAATTTGAGATGAAAGATTTGGGGGCAACGAAGAAAATTCTTAGCATGGAGATAAGATGTAATTGAAGAGTTGGTAAATTGTTTTTGACACAAGAGAGTTACCTCAATAAAGTCTTAAAAAGATTTGACATGCGAGATGACAAAGGGGTTAGTACTCCTTTTGCTAGTCATTTTAGACTATTTTCTGCTCAATCACTACATTCACAGGAAGAAGAAGATTATATGGCACATGTTCCTTATTCTAGTGTTGTCGGTAGTATTATGTATGCAATGGTATGTACTCGTCCCAATATTTCACAAGTTGTTAGTATCGTTAGTAGGTATATGGCCAATCCTGATAAAGAACATTAGCAAGCTGTGAAATGGATTATCAGATACTTGAAGAGTACTTTGAACTTTTGTTAGGAATTTGGTAGAACCGGTAACAATTTGGTTAGTTTTGTAGATTCCGATTATATCGGTGATCTCGATACACGCAGGCCTCTTACATGTTATGTATTTTGTATTAGAGGTTGTGCCATTAGTTGGAAAGCTATTTTACAACATGTAGTGACTTTATCTACTACTGAAGCAAAATATATGGCATTCACTGAGGCTATCAAAGAAGCATTATGGTTGAGAGGTTTATTCAGCTAGTTATCTCTACACAAGTGGTTACTAACTTTTATTGTGATAGTCAAAGTGCTATTCGTTTAACAAAAGACCAGATATATCATGAGAGGATGAAACATACTAATGTTAAGTATCATTTTATTCGGGATACTATTGTAAAGAAGAAGGTCCTTACTCAGAAGATCAATACTAAAGACAATCTTACTAATATGTTCACAAAGGCTCTTTCAATTTATAAGTTCAAGTAGTGCTTGGACTTGATTGGTATTTATAGTTGGTGATATAACCCTTTAGGGCATCGCTGTAAAAAGTGGAGAAGATCACTAATTGTTCGGGAACAAGTCAAAAGTGGAGATTTGTTGACAAAAGTGTCTTGGCCCCTTCATCAAGTCAAACATTGAAATTTGTCTACACGATGGCAAATGTTGTTGGCATACTTTTTTGGACAAGGTAGATTTCTCTAGTCATGCTTGGCCAAAAGTCACTAAGCATATTGCACGAAGATTGCAGAGAGGATGGAAAAATTGACAGAATTCTTTGGACGAAAGCTCAAATATTTGCACTATAAATAAATGAGTTTGTTAAAGCTTCATCTGTACCATTTCTTCTCAATTTAGTCAGTACATTTTTTTCTTTCGCAGAAAGCTTCTATTTATTTGGAATTAGTAGTAGTTGCAAAGCTTTTGTATTAATCTTTTGTACTTTTGTACATTCTCTACATTTTAGTGAATTTGGCTCACCCCCCGGTCGTGGACATAGGTCACAATGACCGAATCATGTAAATCCTTGTGTTCAGTGTACCATTTATTTGCTCTTTCTTTATTTTTCATTACTCTATTATGGGCTATTTAATATAACCGGATTTAGATCTGAGGTATTTTACCTAATAGTTATTAAGGCTTGAGAGCCATTGAAATCCCAAGATTAAATCACGTCCTCCGAATGGTAGTACTAAGGCATTAGAGGAGAAGTTCTCCCCTTGCATTTGCCACTCTTAAGTTCTTACAAAGTCCCTCTCAAGTTAATTGAGGACCCCTCCTATTGTAACCTTAAGGTGTTTCATAGGAGAATACTCATATGACCCCTTCTTTATTAGTAAGGCATCCATAAAATTGTGGGTGCTACCATTGTTGATGAGTATGTGTACGAGTCCTCCCTTGTGCACTCCTAATATTGTCATTTGTTGAAAATTCCCTATAGAGGTTTCAACATGGCTTGTAGAGACAAAATGGGTGGATTTGTTGAAGTCTTCTCGGTTTCCCCTTCCATCATCAGTTCCAAGTTATTATCTTCCACAAGGAACATGTTCCATTTTTTTTTCATTTATCGCCAAGATTGTATTTTTCATTACACTAAAAATATATTCCTTTAGCCCTCTTTTTTTTGAACTCTTTATTGTTGAGTTGCCTATATCGTTTCGAGGAAGGTTTGTGGGGTATTGGTATGGGCAATGTTCTTGAAGGTGTAGGTAAGAGTCCATTTTAGTAATTCATAGTTGGAAGGGAATAGGTAGTTGTTATAGAAGCTGGGGTTAGTATAAGGTTGAATATGATTTGTTTGTAAATAGGGAAAAAAAATAATGGCTATTGCCTCTTTCTTCTTAGCTAAAGTGTAGGCTTGTTAAAATGTTTTACAGTTCAATAATTTTAGGAGTAGTCCTGCATGCTCCCTATTTGCTGCAACGCCTTGAAATTGCCAATGCGATCGCCAAATGTCTTATCTTTGAACCGTTGAGTGGGAGCTAATAATATTCTTTCCATAACAACACCCTAAGCCTGAGGAATAGTTAGTCATTCGACAGTGGCTCCTACCACATGGACACTATTGTTACCTTCATGTCAGTCAGATTACGATTTATGAAAAAATTGCTTAGCCGAAAATCACCTAGCTACTAAGCTCTATCCCATCAAATAATGGAAACTCCACATGACAGGCTCACGTATGTGCAGAGTACTTATTTTGTTCTTAGGCTAAATAGGTCATGAATGGACCTTGTAAACAATGAAACTAGGTTGTTTGGGATAATATAGGGAACATAATTACGTTATAAGTATGCATTTGTTATTAACGTTAAGACATCTCACGTAATTCCTGGGAAGGACGACATTGTGGCTTGGACCTAACCTTTTAACACCTCCCTATACATTTCTTTAAGTTGACTATGAAAATTTCCCTCCAGTATTTGAAGTCTTGCCCCTCATTACCTTATACTATGGTGATGTTTCTGCAGAGATATGTAAGTAGTGTAATCGTACTCTAATATCAATCGTTAAGAATGAAAATTTTCATAAACTTTGGGTGAAAAAAGAGAGAAAGTTGTCACAAAAGAAAATTTTCACGAGAGAGAATCAACTAAAAAATATTTATTGTCTATTATGCTTCTCATTAACTATGTAGCAAATGTATGCACATGTTCGTTAATAACGATAACATAAGCAACATAAAAAGACAGAGGTAACAATCATAGTGATAAAAGGGTCAAATTGGATTACAAGAAAATTTAATTTAGAATCTAACGTTTCAACACGTACTAAAAACAAACTTAACATTTTACAAATATATAAATAAAACTCCAACTTAACATCTCTATGAACCCCCGATTAAAGAAAAATAGATGGCATCACTAATTTTTTTTTAGGATCTTATACTAAATACGTATACTATGCAGCCAAGATCCAAAACAAAAAACTTTAAGGGTTCCATATAATCTGCCTATCTCTCTTCAAGATTTGTTCTATTCACATATAGCTTTCTCCTTAACCACAACACCTTAGAGCTTGTATTTGACTATTCATCGTGAAAGAAAGAACCACAAAGTAGAGGAAGAAGAAGAAGGGATTTTATTAGAGAAAAGAATATAAAAGAATTCCTTTTTTTTGCTACAAAAATCCACACCACCAACGATAGTTAATCCTATTATCACGATATTATAGATTTAAACAATAATATTCTAAATAATATTTCAAGTCTATAATTCTGCGAAGATCATATATAACACAATCGATTTAACCCATTCAATTATGATTCATACTATAAGAGAGAAAAAGAAATACTAACTTTGGTACATGTTTAGTTTGTGTCAAAAATGATAGATCTTTATATATGCCCTTTGGTTGCAAATACCTTCACTATACAAAGAGTTTATCCACTCTCTCCTTCTTTGTTTTTTTTTTCTAACGGTGTAAAACCGTACATGTAATTGTTTTTGGTAACTATCAACTTACAACAAGGGATAGGGAAGAGTTTTTATTAATTATAATAACCGTTAATGACTCTAATATTCTCTACAAGCATACTAACCATTATCTTGGGCCCACCTTATATTATATTCAACACAAGTAATATGGGTAACAATTTTATGATTATAAAATTAATCAACAATCTCCCACTTGGCCCATATTACGAATTGATGATCCAACAATATAAGTGTGCACCATATATTGAATCTATCAAGTCATCAAACTTGAATGAATTGAAATGATGAGATCATAACGGTCACAAGTTATCTAAAGATATAATTTCTTCCATATATCACACAATCAACTCATCTCAAAATAACTATAATCAAGAACCACTATGATTCTCAAATTTGATGTTTCTTAAAAAATAATTTGACATCACAATAAAATAATAAGTGTAAACAACATAATGTGACAACTAACAAATAAGAAAAAACAAAACTTTAATTGAATTCGTTAGTGTCAAAACAATAATAGCAAATAACCAAACATATGTATATACATAACATGATCTCATGCTAACAAGGATTTATCTATAATGCTCATCCTTTCAACATGACCAGTAATGTTTTAGGTAGTAATCCTTTAATGAACGGATCCACTGCCATTAGATCAGTTCCATTATTCTCAATTGACACTTTACTTTTTTCACTTTTTCTTTGACTAACAAGTATTTCAAATCCATTTATTTAACACCCTTAAAATACTTGTCATTTTTGGAGAAAAGACACCTGTAGAATATTATCATAATAAATTCTTAGCGACCTAACTATACTAACGACAATATCTACTCCTAAGACAAAGTTCAGCAACCATAATGCTTGAATAGTATCCTCAAAGCATGCTATAAATTTAGCTTCCATAGTGGAAGTAGCAATGACAGGCTATTTTCCACTCTACCAAGAAATTCTAGTTGAAATAGATAACTGAATGTAGATTTCCTTAAGTCTACATAACCAACATTGTTTGAATTTGAATAACCAATCACTTCTAATTAATTTGATTTCCTATACGTGAGCATGTAATCCTTGGTGCCTTGTAAATACCTAATTATTTTCAATGGTCCATTTCAGGATTACTTTGATATCAGCCTGACATTCCCAAAGCAAAACTGATATCTGGTCAAGTACAAGTCTAAATATACATTATACTCCTAACGACATATATATAGGGAATAGATTTCATTTCCTTTCGATCCAAGTCATTCTTAAGACATTGGATTTCACTAAATTTATCACCTTTCTGAATTGAAACTATCCCTGTTGAGGATTTTCTCATCCTAATCTCTTTAATACTTTACTAATATATCCTTTATGAGGCAATCCTAACAATCCTTATGACTTGTCATGGAATATTTCTATTTTAATCACATAAGATGTCTTACCCTTATCTTTGATTTCAAAGTTATTAAAGGAAAATTTCTTTACATCATATAACAAGCTCAAATCATTAGCAGCCAAAGGAATATCGTCAACATACTGTAACCAAATAATGAACTTGCTCCCACTTACCTTTATATAGATACAACTTGCTTTCACTGACCTTCATATAGATACACCTATTAACAATGTTCTTTACAAAATCATACGAGGTAATGACATCATTAAACTTAAGATATCACTATCGTGAAGCTTATTTCAAACCATATATTGAATTCTTTAATTTACATACCATGTTTTCCTTTTCTAAAGTCACAAAACCTTTCGATTGGTCCATATAAACTTCTTCTAAGTCACCATTAAAAAAAACGGTCTTTACATCCATTTGGTGAAGTTCTAAATGATAATGAGATAGTAATGTTATAATAATTCTTAAATAGTCCTTCTTTGTCTCTTTAAGTCAATGTCATCCTTTTGATTATAACATTTGGTTACAAGTCTAAGTTTATACCTTTCAATGTTACCTTTCGAGTCCCTTTTGATCTTAAAGACCCATTTACAACCCTCTTACTTTGAGCCTTCGGGTTACTCAATTAGTTTCTAGGCTTGATTATTGTTCATAGATTTTATCTATTCTTTTATAGCATTAAACCACTTTTTAGAATTGTTACATTTCAAGGCTTCTTTAAATGAGATTGAATCCTTATCAATGCTCAAATCACGCTTGTGCCTAAGTGAATACAACATATAATCATCTAACATAATTGGTCTTTTCCCCCTTATAGACATGTGCAATATTGTTTCTTATCCATTATCGACATTCTCTTCTTGTGGGTTTCGAATGTTAACTTATCGTTTCGATATGTTGCATGGCAATGATATAACAAGAGGAACAAAAACTTGAAAAGAGACATTGGGTGAAGGATTTTCCACCTGAATCTCTTAAATATCCACCTTTCTTAGTTCCCCATTCCTACTGATTTTTTCATTTTCAATGAACCTAGCATTACCAAACCCAACTATTCTTATATCATAGTTAGGACAATAAAATATATATCCTTTGGAATTTTTTGGATAATCGATAAAATAACCACTAGTGATTTTTGCATCAAGTTTCCTTTCGTGAGGATTATAAATCTTTATTTTTGCTGGACAATCTCAAATATGTAGGTGCCTCAAGCTAGGTTTCCTAGCTGTCCACAATTCATAAGGTGTCACAATAAATGTTTTACTAGGAACCCTATTAAGTGGGCATGCAACTGTCTTTAATGCCTACATCCATAAAGATAAAGGTACATTAGTGTAACTTAATATACTCTTAACTATATCTATAAGAGTACTACTATGCCTTTCAGCTACATTATTCTATTGAGGTGCATCGAGCATTATATACTATGCACAAATGCCCTAACTTTGAAGAATTTTTGCAAATGAACCAACCAGAACACTATCCATTCTCATCATATTCACCATAATATTCACCATCTCTATCAGACTTTACTACTTTCACTTTCCTATCTAACCACCTTTTTCATGTCATTAATGAACACCTAAAAAATGTCCACTGATTGAGACTTTTCATGTAGTAAATAGAGATAACAATAACGTGAATGGTCATCAATAAAGGTGATAAAATACTTTTCACTGCTCCAACATAGACCACGAAATGAACTACATATATCAGTGTGTATTAATTCAAGTAACTCAGTACTTGTGGCTGAACTTTTAGATACGTGTTTAGTTTGCTTGTCTTTAATGTAACCATACACACATCTCAATTAATAAAATTTAGTTGAGATAATATTTCACTTTTTGTTAACCTCATCACCCTTTCTCTAGATATATGACCTAACTTTTGATGCCATAAGTAAGTAGAGTATTCATTATATGCATTACGTTTATTACCAATGTTGTGTTCAACATGAAACAAGGATTCAAAATGATTAAATTACAAGGTTAAAACAATAAACCATCCATTAATGTACCAGAACTATAATAATACTATCGTTTGTATAAAACAAAAGCATCATTCCAACATTGCAATTAAAATCTGTCTTATCCAACTTACTAATAAAAACTAAATTTCTATCACATCTAAGGACATAAAGACACTTTTCAAGATCTAGACTGTAACCAGTGTCTAAGATCAATATCTATGCTCTAATTCCTTCTATTCATGCCTTCATTCTATTACCCATATATATAGGAACTCTTTAGTTCGATATATGGTTTGGATTAAACGGAGTCCTTACATAATATATGAAAGATGAGTAGTTACACCTGAATCTAACCACCAAATATGATTAGGCATCTTAATAAAGTTTGATTCAAAACATAGTAATCTTATCTTTCTTTTCGAACCAAGTCTTTCTCTTAGGGCAATCTTTCTTGAGATGACCAGCTTTCTCGTAGAAGAAACAATGCTGCTCTTTATGGATTTGGCTTTAATTAACCTTTATTAGGACTTTTTCCTTCTTTTTTCTTGACGTTCTCTTTCGGTTGTTAACATCATTGTGTATTGTAAGATGAACAAAGTGTTCATTTTCTTTAATCTCCCTTTCATCTACACCAACATTATCCACTGTGTCTACTTCTAAACTCATATTTTGGCATAAACACCTTGGTCACCCTAGTTTCTCTTATCTTAAATCATTGTATCCCTATTTAGTTATCAATAAAGATGTCTCCATCCTTGATTGTGAACATTGCATTATTGCTCATAGGGATGTCAACATGCCAACCTAGGCTTGGCCTGTCGAAAAATATTGTCGGGTCGGCCTGGCCCACGGCCCGATCAGGCCGCAAAAGGCTAGCCCGTGGCTCGGCCCATCGATGGATGGCTAGCGGAGAGGCCCGTGGGTTGGCCCTCCTAGCCCGGCCGGGCCACGTTGTTGGCCCAGACTTTTATTATATATTTAAATTTTTTAAAAAACAAATTTAAAAAATTGTTGTATTTTTTAAAATTAATAAATTATAAACTTTTTTATTTTATTTTTCATATTTACAACATATGTATATTATG